>CM021105.1:204559808-204613964 GCA_007115665.2 Sequoiadendron giganteum
CTCTCCCTCTCTCCCTCTCCCTCTCCCTCTCCCTCTCCCTCTCTCTCCCGGCTTTTAGATCTACTACATCTAGGACATGTTTTTGCAATTGTTGCACCACAAGGGAATGAAGAGAGATCAGAATATTGGTTGGCTCGATGTGTGCAGGTAAAGAAGAAGCTAACACAATTGATGGAAGATGATGATGGTTTCATGTATCCTGCAGGTTCAATTGTGTTTGTAGGAACTTGGTTGTGAACATACATGATTAGAAAGAATGGCATACCTGCATTCGAAGACTATGAGAAAAACAAAAACATTCTCATGTATTCAAACCTTGTTATAGCAACAAATGTTACGTTGTTGAAGCATCATGCCAAACCAAAGACAAAACAACTATGGACACTTAGTAATGTTGATCATGAAGCAATATTGGATACTCTTAAGCAAAGAGATGACCCTTCAGGCACACTTGAATTGCATATTCAATAATGGAAGGTACAATGCTTAAGCATTTTTTTGTTGTGACAATATAGATTTATCATTTAACAAATTTTGCGATATCCCTGGCACGATTGATCATGGACCTGCTACAACAATAGCTAGCTATGATCCTCTCAAAGAGGTATGCGATAGATTACAATAATATAGATTAGTTATTCAAAGCATCTTTTATAGTTTGCATTACCAATTCATCATCATTTAGGTTGTTTAGATTAATATAGATTTGTTAGTCTAAGTATATTTTTTGTTGTGACAATATAGATTTATCATTTGAAATTTTTTGTGATATTCCTGGCATGATTGATCATGGACCTACTGCAACAATATGCAAATTTGATCCTTTCAGAGAGGTTTGTGACAAATTACAATAATATAGATTGGTTATTCTAAGAATATTTTCTATTATATGTAGTTTAACTGCTACCTTGATGGTTTGTATAGATGCTTGTTAGTCCAAAACACCAACATACTACTCTTGTGGAAGACTGTGCCCTAAATGCCTCAAATAGGAAAATTTTGTAAAAATTGAATTTTGAAATGCGAAACAATGTAAAAAGGTCATAATTGTGTATAGGCATAATCTATATCCAGTGATGTTTTTTGAAATATGGGTCAAATTTCTGGCATTGTATAAAGGGTATGTTGAATTTTTTTTTAAAAAATTGTACTTAATCAAGCTACAACTGAAGGTTTTCTTCCTGGTTCATTCCTGTCGGTATGCTTGTTTGAACCAAGTTTTGTAATATATCCTATTTATATATAACAAATTACAATGGCTTGCCACTTTTTTGAAAAATAGATATGTAAAAAGCTCATGTGAATTTCATTTCACATGTAATTGATTCAAGTTGATTGAGTAAGAGTTTTTTGATGCAAGAGCTAGGACTTGTAGAATCTTGATCCAACCTTAAATCTTTCTACCTCCACATTTCATTGACATTAGCACTTTGGACTCTTAAGGGAAATCGTTGGTCAAATGCAGCTCAGAGTGATTCAGCATATTTGGGTGCAAAAGACAACCATACCTAGCATAAACATACCCATCCATATGTGTTGCAACAGTCCATTTGGTTGTACGAGTTCGAGAATGAAAGTTGCACCACTTTGCAACTTTACACCGCTTGCATTTGGCAACTTTTCCCTCAACTGAAAACTCATCACCACGGGAAAATGCCTTCAAGATAGAAAAACCCAAGAGAGGTTATTATAGATGGTCCCAACACAATCCCATATCATCACACAAAAATTTTGTAAGCATCACGGTTTCCGAGGAATAGTCCATCAAAGATTGTTGCCTTTTAACACTTTGGACTCTTAAGGGAAATCGCCGGTCCAATGCACCTCAGAGTGATTCGGCGTATTTGGGTGCAAAAGAGGACCATACCTAGCATAAACGTACCCATATAGATGTTTTGGAATAGTCTGTTTGGTCGTATGATTTTGAGAATGAAAGTTGCACCACTTTGCAACTTTACACTGCTTGCATTTGACAACTTTTCCCTCAGCAAAAAACTCATCACCACGGGAAAACGTTTTCAAGATAGAAAAAACTGAGAGAGGTTATTGTAGATGGTCCCAAAAATATCCTATATCCTCAGCTAAAGAGTCTATAAGCATCAATATTTCTGAGAAATAGTCCGTCAAAGATTGCTACGTTTTAGATTTTGGACTCTTAAGGGAAATCATGGGTCCAATGTAGCTCAGAGTGATTCAGCATATTTGGGTGCAAAAGAGAAACATACCTAGCGTACAATTACCGATCCAGATGTGTTGGAACAATCCATTTGGTCATACAAGTTTGAGTATGAAAGTTGCACCACTTTCAAACTTTACACTGCTTGCATCTGGCAACTTTTCCCTCAACTGAAAACCCATCACCAAGGGAAAACATCTTCGAGATAGAAAAAATTGAGAGAGGTTATTTTAGATGATACCTACACAATCCCATATCATTAGAAAAAGAGTTTGTAAGAATCACAGGTTCTGAGGAATAGTCCGTGAAAGATTGTTGCCTTTTAGCACTTTGGACTCTTAAGGGAAATCGTTGATTTAATGCAGCTCAGAGTGATTCGTTGTATTTGGGTGCAAAAGAGGAACATACCTAGCATACAAATACCCATTTGGATGTGTTGGAAGAGTCTGTTTGATCGTATGAGTTTGAGAATGAAAGTTGCACCACTTTGCAACTTTACACTGCTTGCATTTGGCAACTTTTCCCTCAACTAAAAACTCATCACCACGGGAAAATGCCTTCGAGATAGCGAAAAACAAGAGATTTCATTATAGATGGTCCCAATACAATCCCATATCCTTAGATGAAGAGTTTGTAAGAATCACGGTTTCTGAGAAATAGTCCGTCAAAGATTGCTGCCTTGTAGCACTTTGGACTCTTAAGGGAAATCGTCGGTCCAATGTAGCTCAGAGTGATTTGTCGTATTTAGGTGCAAAATCAGACCATACCTAGCATAAACGTACCCATATGAACGTGTTGGAAAAGTTCGTTTGGCCGTACAAGTTCGAGTATGAAAGTTGCACCACTTTGCAACTTTCAACTACTTACATCTGACAAGTTTTCCCTCAACTAAAAACTCATCACCACGGAAAAAATTCCTTCGAGATAGAAAAACCTGAGAGAGGTTATTGTAGATGGTCCCAACATGATCCCATATGATCAGATGAAGAGTCTATAAGCATCACCATTTCCAAGGAATAGTCCGTCAAATATTGTTGTCTTTTAACACTTTGGACTCTTAAGGTAAATCGTCGGTCCAATGCAGCTCAAAGTGATTCAGTGTATTTGCGTGCAAAAGAGGACCATACCTAGTGTAAACATACCCATCTGGACATGTTGGAACAATCCATTTTGTTGTACGAGTTTGAAAATGAAAGGTGCACCACTTTGCAACTTTACATTGCTTGCATCTAGCAACTTTTCCCTCAACTGAAAACTCATCACCATGAGAAAATGCCTTTGAGATAGAAAAAACTGAGAGAGTTTATTTTATATGGTCCCAACATGATCTTGTATCATTAGACGAAGATTCTATAAGCATCATGGTTTCCAAGGAATATTCCACCAAAGATTACTACCTTTTAGCACTTTGGACTCTTAAGGGAAATCGCCGGTGCAATGCAGCTCAGAGTGATTCGACATATTTGGGTGAAAAAGAGGACCATACCTAGCATAAACGTACCCATACTGAAATTTTGGAACAGTCTGTTTGGTCGTATGAGTTCGAGAATGAAAGTTGGACCACTTTGCAACTTTACACTACTTGCATTTGGCAACTTTTCCCTCAACTAAAAACTCATCACCACGGGAAAACGCCTTCAAGATAGAAAAAACTAAGAGAGGTTATTGTAGATGGTCCCAAAAATATCCCATTTCCTCAGACAAAGAGTCTATAAGCATCAATATTTTTGAGAAATAGTCCGTCAAAAATTGCTACGTTCTAGCATTTTGGACTCTTAAGGGAAATCACCTGTCCAATGTAGCTACGAGTGATTCAACGTATTTGGGTGCAAAATAGGATCATACCTAGCATAAAAGTACCCATCCAGATGTGTTGGAATAATCCATTTTGTTGTACGACTTTGAGTATGAAAGTTGCACCACTTTCAAACTTTACACTACTTGCATCTGACAACTTTTCCCTCAACTGAAAACTCATAACCACGGGAAAAAGTCTCCGAGATAGAAAAAACCGAGAGAGGTTATTTTAGATGGTCCCAACACAATCCCATATCATTAGATGCAAATTCTATAAGCATCATGATTTTTGAGGAATATTCCATGAAAGATTGCTTCCTTTTAGCACTTTGGACTCTTAAGGGAAATCGCGGATCCAATGTAGCTCAGAGTGATTTGGTGTATTTGGGTGCAAAAGAGGGCCATACCTAGCATAAACATACCCATTCAAATGTGTTGGAATAGTTTTTTTGGTTGTATGAGTTCAAGAATGAAAGTTGCACCACTTTGCAACTTTACATTGCTTGCATTTGGTAACTTTTCCCTCAACTGAAAACTCATCACCACAGGAAAACGCCTCCGAGATAGAAAAAACCGAGAGAGGTTATTGTATATGGTCCCAACAAAATCCCATATTATTAGATGAAGAGTCTGTAAGAATCATGGTTTTTGAGAAATAGTCCATCAAAGATTGTTGCCTTTTAGCACTTTGAACTCTTAAAGGAAATTGCCGGTCCAATGTGGCTGAGAGTGATTTTCCGTATTTGGGTGCAAAAGAGGACCATACCTAGTGTAAACATACCCATTTGAATGTGTTGGAACAGTTCATTTGGTCGTACGAGTTTGAGTATGAATGTTACAACACTTTGCAACTTTCAACTGCTTGCATCTAGCAACTTTTCCCTCAATTGAAAACTCATCACCACGGGAAAATTCCTTCGAGATAACAAAACCTGAGAGAGGTTATTGTAGATGGTCCCAACATGATCCCATATCATCAGATGAAGATTCTATAAGCATCACGGTTTCTGATGAATAGTCTATCAAATATTGTTGTCTTGTAGCACTTTGGACTCTTAAGGTAAATCATCAGTCCAATGCAGCTCAGGGTGATTCAACGTATTTGGGTGCAAAAGATGACCATATCTAGTGTAAACGTACCCATTTTGATGTGTTGGAACATTCTTTTTGGTTGTACAAGTTCGAGAATGAAAGCTGTACCACTTTGCAACTTTTCCCTCAACTGAAAACTCATCACCACAGGAAAATGCCTTTGAGATAGAAAAAATTGAGAGAGGTTATTGTAGATGGTCCCAACATGATCCCATACCATCAAATGAAGAGTCTGTAAGCATCATATATTTTGAGGAATATTCCATCAAAGATTTTTGTCTTTTAGCACTTTGGACTCTCAAGGGAAATCGTTAGTCCAATGCAGCTCAGAGTGATTCAAAATATTTGGGTACAAAAGAGGACCATACCTAGCATAAACATACGCATCCAGACATGTTGGAATAGTCTATTTGGTCATACAAGTTTGAGAATGAAATTTGCACCACTTTGCAACTTTACACCTCTGTAGATATTTAGGGATGTCCTCTTCAGATCACTCTATTCTGAATAGGTTTACAGAGCTACCAATGTTAAATCCAAGTTGACTAACTTCAACAAAAGCTGATTCCTTGAATGTAAGACTCCCAAGATGAAGGAAGACCATTAAGAGCCAACATAGTCAAATCTTTGTCATCAACAATGTGATCAATGGTAGAGAGTTGATCTCTCAATTCAAAAATCTTCATGAAGTAGGTTATGAAAAATTATCCTTTCACCATCTTAACATGCTGAAGTTGTTGCTTCAAGGCTAGGGCACAACTTGTGTTGTTGATCTCATACATCTCCTCCAAAGTCTTAAGCATTTCTCTCACTGTCTTCAACTTAGAGATGATAGGAACAATATGGTCCTTCACGGAATCAACTAACATCCTCTTCACCTTGATATATTTCTTCCTCCATTGAAATTTCTCTTCCTCATCCGTAGGTTTGGAATCTTTGCTCTCCACACTCAACCAATTTTTTTTCCTCCAAAGTGAGCATAATTTTGAATCTCTATGAAGTGAAGTTTGATGCTCCTTCGAGTCTATCCTCAATTTTAAGACCATTCACCATCTTGACTAAGATAGAGATAGACAAAAAAAAAAAGGGAATAGAGGTATCGCTGCAATAACTAGTCCCAGCATGATCTTTTTCAAACCCACTCTGATACCATGTTAGTGATTTAATGATCAGATAATGCAACTAAAATGCAACACATAAGACAAAAAACACAATAAGAAATCTCCTTACAACTCAGGCCCAGCTCATGGTTGAATTTGATACAATGAATAATAGCACCTCTCCTAGATGCAAAGATACAATTGAATATGCTTCTCCTTGAAATCGGCCTGCTGCTGCAAGATGAAGCATTGCTGCTCGAGTGAGAACTTTTGCTCAGAATGTGAATTATGTTGAATGAAGTTGATTGAGGAAATGAACAAACATCGCCTTGTATTTATACAAAATAAGGTGACTCTTCAAGGAGGTCAGCCTCTCTTGAAAATAATAAATTATAAAATAATATCAAGGAAGGTCAGCCTCATCCATTTAAATAAAATGAGTATAAATTAAATAGCCATAAGCTATCATTTAATTTATTACAACTTAATTTGATCACTATCATGTATGAAAAATGTGGTAGCATAGACAAGGCAGTGAACTATTTGAAAAAAAACTACAAAGAAATGTGGTCTCATAGAATTCAATGACAAACAAATGTAATTGACAACTTCTCATAGTTTTTAGTTATGCAATCTGAAGTAATTGCATAACTGCTTAGGTTGACTTTGTAAAAACTACACTGTAACTGAAACTTTTTCATCTATGAACATCTAGTTGTTAGTTATGCAATGTGAAGTAATGATTTTAGTTTGAAAGATGTGTAATGCAATGCAATCAGCAATATAAATATAAACTGCATAATATAACCATTCTTTTTTATGCTATTGTACATTGATATTTAACCATTGCTCAAGATAATTTTTTGAAAGAGTTTAATCATGCACATGAGCAACAAATTAAATTTCAATTGTCAAATTCTATATATCAAATTATCCAATAATCAAGTGTATGTCCATATACAAAAATGGCATCGACACCAACTCAAACAAAGTTTTACAAAACATGGCATATGCCATCTCAATATGTATTCAAAATTTACATGCCAAAATGTCTATCTCATCCTAAACTACTAGTGGATCATCAAAATGGAGCCTCTTTGAAGCACTCGTTGGCTCTGAAGGTAGCTACACAAGAAAAATTCAAACCAAGATTGAGATTAGTTATACTATATAATTTAAAATCGAATAATTAACATCAAAATCAATATACATTGAATTTTAATTGAACTCTAAAATTGAAATTTTGATTACCTGAAATATAGGTCTCTTCAAAGGGTCAGGAGTCCTAGAATATACCAAACCAACTTTTGAAATGCCAATCTATATATGTGAACAAAAACATAAAATTGATCCAAGTTAGCATACAATTATTGGTAATAGGAACATATTTACCAAACACAATATAAAATAAACACATACCTCTTTAGGTTGATATTTTCTTTATCTCCTTTAGGTGTTTTGATAGCTCCTCCTTGAGGTGTTTCAACACCTACTCCTTTAGACAGTGTGTCACTTGTCAACAAATCTGTATAGCTCATAATTTCCTGTACAAAAAATTGACAAGTACATATGAAACTACCAATCTATGTCGATGTATGTATAATCAATATAAGATCTTAAAAATCTCAATTCAATTCAATTTGAGTTCAATTACCTTCCCCTTATCTAACTTTGTGCCTCCATAGTCTAGACGAGGCTACACCTCACTCACACTAGGTATCTCCTACAAGAGGAAAATAAGATAAGCATATAAGTTATTATATAATTTCATTAATGACAATTCAAATGACAAGCAAGTATATAATATAAAATGTAAATGAGTGAGTGCAAAAATATATACTGTATGTGTGTTGAAGCCAAATGAAATGGTCCTAAGGGTTCTATCAGTCACCCATGTGAGCTCCTCCTCATAAATCAACTGTTAAATAGACCATGTAAATAAATATGTGTACTTGATACTATCTCTTATTAATATTCATTTAAAAAACAATGCAAGTTATGAAGTTAAAACTTAAATATTACATGTGTCATTATTCCAGCATCCCCCTCTCTAGCACGAGAGGACTCTGTAGGGTGCGCTTCACTCCCCTATGACTGATCTATAATGTCCAAATTATGGAGGTCATAATCAGAAGTGTCCAAGGGATGCTCAATGGGTTGTACAAGAGGACCCAAGCATATCTGGCAGCAAATAGTGCAAGTATGTGGCACACAAATATGTGGATCTAAGGAGGATGATGTAGTAGCACTTGAGCCTTCATCAACATCACCAGAATGTGGTTGAGCTACTATAGAAGCATGTGAAACAAAATGACCACTCAAAGAGTGAATAGCTTGAATAGTCTGTGTGGTTGCATCTTGGATAATCTCTGGATGATATATTGGAGGTGGTGGAAGAAGGGGAGGAAGGGGAACATTTGGGTGCGGGACTACCCTAACTGCCCCTGGTCTATCCTGGGGCATACCTCCATCGACAGCTTGGAAGGGTTTAATGTCAAAGTAATTGACATGATTCCCTAACACAAACTCAGCATATAATTTTTTAATATAGTAAAATGGTATATCAGAATTATTGTTCGGTGGTTTATCAAAAACCATACACCAACGATCCCAAAAGTTAGCTACAATGTCCCTATGCATGCACCATTTTATAGAAAGCTTTTTTTTATTAACATTCATTGGAAAACCAGTGCGGGGGTCAATGAATAAAGAGGCTATTTGGGCTTTGGTTATTTGGTGATCATTCACATTGAATCATAAGACAATCCACATCCATAATATTCCCTCATGTCTTCTCGCCATGAATGAAAGGAATTATGTTGGGTGGAGAGGGTTTCTATATTTTTAATTATTTCCTTCAATGTGTTTGTCATATCTCTCAACTAAGGGATTGTCTTATAAAATTCACAAATGCCCCTCAATTGCCCCAATTTTTCACCAATTAAGTCTTCAATTGGTGGCTACGAAGGTGGTGGAGCATTTGGCATTTGTGGATTTTCATTCTCAACCATAATACCTGATTAAAGTTAAAAACTAATTAATCTAATTGAAATGACAATATAAATGAAATTATTATAAAAAACCCTAGTTTTTAATAAAAATCCCAAAAAAACCCTACTTTTTCAAAAAAATCTATAACAAACTCTATTTTTTGATAAAAATACATCAACAACACTAGTTTTTAATCAAAATTCATTTAGAAACATTAATTTTTAATAAAAATTCAATGTAAACTCTATTTTTTAATAAAAATCAATAGAAACCCCTATTTTTGAAAAAAAATCTTAAAAACTACTTAAAATTAAGATAATCTACTTGAAAAATTGATTACAAAATTTAAAAAACCAAATACTTACCTTTGAAATCGGATATCTAATAGAAGCGAATATCGGATTTTCGCTTTTCCTTGTGCGCCCGCATGAAACTGTGAGAAATAAAGTTTTAAGAGTCAGCTATTTTTTATATAATGTTTCCACAAATTAGATATCTTATCCAAATCCAATATCCGATTTGGATCGGATATCTGATTTGTAGAAACTAGGTTTGGGTTTTGGTTTGGCTAAATGTATTGACACCCAAACCTAGAAAAGTCAACTAGTCATTTCCGCATTTTTGAGTCGATCCAAAACATGATTTTTTTCTCATTGCCACTTTTTGGCCCATCATGATCCTGCACATACCCAATAAATACAAATTGTTGGCCCAATTCATGAAAAAATCTCAATGTGCACCAACTAAAGTCGGTCACAACATAATGAATACCTAAAACAACATCCTCAAACATGCCAAGCATTCAAAAATTAATCCACAAGGATCTACAACACGATACAACCACCATGTCGGTAAAGAACATGAAAACCTAAACACAAAAAGGAAATATATTCGATCACGAGCACACTGATCAATGCAGACATGCAACAAGGATAGAGAATGATCTCGAAACATCCGTGAACATCGCAAGAGCATATGGAATAACTCCAATTACCATAATTACATTCTCTTCTTCCAGAAACACCAACTATAGTAAAAATATAATTGTAGAAACACAAAAACTCACAAATTGCTCCAATCTTGATGTCCACCTCTAAAAATTCCAAAGTATAAAATAGATAGGCTTAGAAACAAACCCTTTAAAGAGAAACTTATTAATACTGACATACTAAACTTTCCACCACAATGAACTTCACCACTTCACAGGAAGTCTTCAACATATTTAATATAATTTTTTTAATATCCTCGACATATAAAACCTTCAAGACATCAATGCTAATAGTGTTGACATCAATGACAACCACATATTAGCAACACAACCACAACATCCAATAGGGAGCAATAAGAATCAGGCCTAATTACTTTTACATTTCATTTTATTTTGAGATCATTTGCACCATAATTTGAGATCTCCAAAGCATGTTACATGTAATCATTGAGGAAAATGGAAGATTAAAAGACAACATTCCACATCCCCTAAATGTATACCCACCATATCCTCAAAAGGAAGAGTTGGTTGTAGTAGAAGCATCCTCGTCCTTGCTGACCAAAGAAGATTCTCCACTCGCAGCCTTAGCAAAAAATTGCATTCCACCCAACACTAGGAAGTCTGGCACCTCTACTATACACCAGTCCAAAATGTTTCCACATCAACACTAGAAACAAGAAATCACATGAATTCTAAATAGCATAATCCTTATAATAGGGCCATAATAGTATCTCCTCAACCAAATTTGGAAGTATTCCAACTTTATTTAGAGTCCATCAGATCCCTTTAGAAATTCCACATGGAACCTGCTAGCTAGCCCGTCAAAAGATACAGAACATAGGTAGGGCACACATGGGATGGCGGGGAATGGTAAGGATTGAGCCACGTCGTTATCCATAAATCGTCGAATTCATCTTCCATGAAAAAAACCCTTGTCCCCAAAACCTAGCAGGTTCCACCATATGACAGGTGTCACACGGCTTGCTAGCCCATGTGACTATCCCATTTTACCACTGTAGACAAATGGGAGAGTGGGGAAAAATCATAGATGGGAACACCTGTTGCGATGTACACCATTGATCAAACCTCAAACAACACCCATTGACCTGTGAAGGAATAGGTCACACTATCAAACAATACCACGTGCTCATCGCCCGCTAGCCTATGTCCTTAAAATAATATGAAATAAAACAAGATGGGCTTGCGGGGAGTGGCATAAGTATGGCCACATCTTCAATTAATCAACCATTTATCCTCCTTGAAAAGTGCCAGTCATCCTTACCAAGCAAACTAGGTCCACCAGTATACTAGACATGTGGTCGAAGCCTGCCAACTCGTATGAATAAAATAAAATAAAATAAAACAACACGAGCATACGGGAAATGACTAGGATCAATTCCTATGATCGTATGGCCAACACAAAGCATAATTTTTTCACATGTAGAAAAAGTTAACTATCATAAAAAGGGGCCACCCCTAGGCAACGAAATACTGACCCTTTACATTGAAAGATAAGGATATAAATTTTTAAGATTAAGCCTTCAATCACAGGGAATTAACACCAAGAAGAACTAAGGCGACCAACAAACCTAAGGTTAGGGGCTAGTAAGACAACGAGTACGATGGCATAAGTGACAACTTAAGTGATCAGGAATGGGGAGAACAAGTCAATGTGACCTTAAAATGATCAAGGGTTTTTCATTTGTAGGCTAACTTTGGAAGTTTTATGAAGATAAAACCTTATCACAGTGATGAGAACATGACCTAAAACTAGGCACAAGAGGCCAAGCTAAATTTTTCACAATTTTTAGGGTGCAACATTTTTTTTCTTAGGGGATCCATTAGTGGCTCATGTTGGGGACACATGCCTCTCGCAGGAGTGCTTAGATCCTAGAATCATTGGATGAAGTAAACTAGGCAAAAAGGATAAAACATAACAAATAGAAATAAAATATAAAGAAACAAACTATTTACAAAATCATACAAAGGCCTATAAGGCAAGAAACAGGAGATTCAATCTCCATTTTACCAGAAACCTTCTTGTGAGAAGCAAATGTTATTACGCACCCTTCAATATAACCCAGGTTTCTTTTTCTGTAGGTGGCACCAAGCCAAAAGTACCATGGGCCAATTCGATCTGATTTAACGAATCTATGATAGATGCTTTGAATGCTTACGTTAACAATTACAATCCAAAAATGCTTAATTAAAACACTCAACAAAATTAAATTAACAAAATTACAAAGAGAGTTATGGAAGAACATAATGAGAGAAAAAGAGAGTGCAAACGAAATTGATAACAAAGTTCATGGTTTAAAACAACTACCTCTCCAGGCCCTCTCCAATGAGTGGACCGATCCAACTATTCCTCTAGAAATTTAGTTACATTCGTTGGAAAAACCTCCTCTTGGTTTACACAAAAATTCTCAAATGCACTTCGAAATTGCGTGGAAACAAGCTTCTCCAAAAGCACAAAAATACAATAATTTCTCCAAGGAAAGCACCTCTCACACTTGCAGATTTCTTCCAAAATCACTTACTTCACACCCCTTATTCTACCCCTTTTCATATTACATTTTATGCCAAAATTGGTGTAAAAAAAATTAACTACCCAATCTCCCTTACATAGAAAATAATTCAATAATATCCTCCTTTAATAATTTTTGGAAGGATAATATCCGCTCAAAATAAGTCCCTTTCTAGTTGAATGGTTATGAAGAGATTTATTCTCTATTATTTAGGAGATATTTTATGTAAGGTTTTATATGACCCCTTAATTTAGGAATAATATTCCTAATATTTCCGTGTAAAGGAAAATATTCTAGGCCTCTAAAAATATGGGATAATTTAGACCTCTAGGAAAAAGTGATTTAGCCTTATTCTAAGGCTTTGAAGAAGTATTTTAAAAAATAAAAGTTGAGAGGACGGTGGGTGGTGGTCTCACCACCCTCTTTTCCTTCTTATCTTCTCCCAATGGTAAGGGAGGCTTACCACATTAAGTGGGCCACTTCCCCATACCATGGGTGGTGCCCCACTTTATGTGGGTCACCCCCCATAGCATGGGTCGTGCTCCACTTAATGTGGGTCGCTCCCCATACCATGGGAGGTGTCCACATAATGTGGGCCAAACCCCTAGGATGGGGGAAACCCATTTAATTATTACATTTGTATATATATATATATATATATATATGTTTATATATATTTTTTCCCTTTTTTTTATATTATTCAACAATAATATTTCCATGTAATGCCATTTGTCAAGTGCTAATTGGTTGTCGAGCTGACTGGGTGCTGACCTCATCAGGGAAATTTTGACCTAATCTTTGAGCTTCCATAACTTTGCCATACAAACATTTTTTATCATGAAAAAAAATCTGTCGGATTTATGACGATGAGCACTAAGCAATGGTGTTGACTTTGACCGATTTTGACAACTTTAATTTTTTCCCTTTTTTTGGCCTAGGCCTAAGAGTTGACAAGACATTTGACCATAAATATCTTGAGCTTTGGGACTTTGATTAACTCTATTTGAGTTGCATTAGAGTCAGGATCCCGAGCACTTCTTAATGATACTGAAACTAGAGAAAAATAGAAAATTTTAAAAATTCAACAAAAAATCCTCTGGATCAGTCCTCCCCACTGGAGAGGTTTTGGACCTCTGAAAGATGGTTACTCGAAAAGTAAGTGAGGGTAAATTTCCCTCACTTTACCAGTCTCCATCCACTTTTTCTTGCTTAGATGCATCCCCTTTAGCCCCACTCAGAGGTATTCAACTGCTCCTCTTTGTGAAGTCCTAGTGTTCCTATCGAGGATGACATTTTCAGGAAACTCGGACATGTACTCTAGTGAAAGGTCGTCAATGGATGGAACTTGCACTTCAGCCTCCTCATCTAGTATCATTGAAGGTTCATACAACTTCATGTTCTCAACGTTGACTACTGAGTGAATTTGCATGTATGGAGGAAGATTAAGGTGGAAGGCATTGGTGCCAATATTTTCTAGAATCTTGAATGGACCATATTTGATTGGATTGAGCTTCCTTCCTTTTCCTTTCATTCTTTCCTTGCTTATATGTAGCCAAACACAATCACTGACTTGGAAATGGTGGTCGGTGCAATGTTTATCATGCTGAGCCTTATATTTGGCTTGGCTATTTTCGAACTGTGCTTCTATTTCTTGATGAATTTCTTTGAGTTTCTAGATGAACTTCAAAGCCTTCTCTGAATCATGGCATCTATCTTCAACATCATCCTTGCAAAAATAAAAATCCATCGGTGTCTTGGGCACGTAACCGAAACAAGTCTCAAAAGGATACGTCTTTGTATAAGAATGAGTTGCATGGTTGTAGGAATGCTGCACATAATGAAGAATTTCATCTGACAACTTAGGATGTTTGCTGCAATATCCTCTTAGCAGATGCACAACTTTCCTATTGACTACCTCTATCTCTCCATCGGTCTGTGGATGGAAGGTTGTACTCTTTTTCAATTTAGTATCCATATGTCCCCATAAGACTGACCAAAACTCCCCAAGGAATTGACAATGTCGATCTGATACAATGGAAGTGGGTAACCCAAAGTGAACCCATACAAACTGAAAATACATATGAGCTATCAATTCAGCAATGAATTGCTTTTTACATGGCACAAGAATACACATCTTGCTGAGCCAATCAACTACTACACACAAATAGTAATTCCCTTTCTTAGACATAGGTAACCCCTCGACAAAATCCATAGAAACACTTTCCCATGGATGAGACAGTACAGGTAAAGGTGTGTACAACCCCAATTTCTTGTTACTTGATTTGCTAGTTGCACACATCACACATCCCTTAATATGTTTTCTTACAATTTCCTGTATTCGAGGCCAGTAGCAATAATTTTTTGGTTGTGCCAAAGTTTTACCAACCCCAAAATGTCCTGCAATTAGTGATGTGTGTGCCTCTCTGATTACATGTGCTTGTTCATTCTTTGGAATGCATAATTTCCCTAAGTGATACAAGAGTTTATCATTCACATAGTAATCCTCTTCTTCTACTTGTTTTCCTTGGATTAGAGCTGCATAGATATCCTTAAAATTTTCATCAATAGCATATTGTTCTTCAAAACTTGCATGCATCATAGAACTATTTTTAAGGATTATCAAAGCATTGAAAATTGGAGGTCTAGAGAGCATGTCTACTACTTTATTATGGGCACCTTTCTTGTACTTAATTACTAAGTGAAACTATTGAAGAAAACCCATCCACCTAAAGTGCCTACTTTGTTGCAGCTTAGTTTGTGAATGCAGATATTGCAATGGTTGGTGATCGGTATGGATTATTGTTTCCTTCCCCATTAAGTAGTGTTTCCATTTTTTAACACTCTGAACTAATACATAAAGTTCCTTATCATAAGTAGGATAGTTAATGACTGCACCTGAAAAGGTTTCAGAGTGATAGATGATTGGCTTACCTCCTTGCATTAGCACTGCCCCCATGGAAAATCCACTTGCATTTGCTTTGATTTCAAATGGTTGGTGTAAATCTGGTAAAGCTAGAACTGGTGTTGTGCTCAACTTTTCCTTCAAAGTGTTGAAGGCCTTCTACTATGGACCTCCCCACCGAAAATTTGTCTTCGTACTAGTCAATGAGTACAATGGTGATGCAATGTAAGAGAAGTTTGCAATGAAGTTTCTCCAGTACTGAACTACACCTAAGAAACTTTTGACTTTAGTAATTGTACTCGGCTTAGGTCATTTTATAATAACTTCGACCATCGTAGGGTCTAATTTCAATTGACCAACTCCTACAACATAGCCTAAGTACACTAAGGATGTCTTAGCGAATTCACATTTAGACATCTTTATAAAGAGTTTTTCTTTTCTCAATACATCAAAAACATGTTTTACATGACTTACATGATCTTCGCAAGTTCGACTAAATACAAGAATATCATCTAAATATAATATGACAAAATCATCAATAAAAGGACAAAAGACATCATTCATGACTCTCATAAATGTATCCAATGCATTGCAAAGCCTGAAGGGAATGACCAACCACTTGGATAGTCCTTGTTTTCTCTTAAATGCAGTTTTCCAAATGTCATCTTCTGCAATTCTTATTTGATGATATTTTCTATGCAAGTCTAACTTAGAGAAATAAATTGCATGTTTTAACTGATCAAGTAAATCATCAATACGGGGAAGAGGATACTTGATCTTTACCGTTATCTTGTTCAAGGCTCGATAGTCGATGCACATTCTCCAAGACCCATCCTTCTTTGGAACCAACACAATTGGAGAACCACAAGGAGATGTACTAGGATGTATGACTCCCTTTCCACCAACTCCTAAACTTTCTTTTTGATTTCCTCATTCTGCAAAACTGGAAAATGGTACATGCCAATGTTTGGAAGAGGCACATCCTATTGTAAATGGATTTCATGTTGTATCTCTCTCCTAGGTGGCAACCCCTTTGGTTCCTGAAATAAGTCTTCATAAGTAGAAACTATTTTTACCATCTTAGTTTTATGCTTTGGATCACACCCTTTAAATGCTTCAACTTTTTCATCCTCTTGAGATTTTATGAGACTTAATACAAAGTTCTTACTAGAATTGATCAACCTTTTCATTTGACCAGATTTGACTAGTGCAAGATTAGTCTTATCTTTGTGTGGACATATAATGTATTCTATCCCATCCTTGAAAAGATGATACTTATTATCCCCCTGTAGAAGATTTATTTTCTATCATATAGATAAGGACTCTCTAACACAAGCCCACAAATATCCAAAGGGATGACATATACTTCTACCGAATCAAGAAAGTTTGCAGTGATAGAAAATTTCAATTTACATTGTTTCGTTACTTGTAGTTGACCATCATTGCAAACCCATCCAAGCGAATATGGCTTTGGATGAGGTGTTGTAGTTAAATGGAGTTTCTTTACCACCTCTTCAAATATTAAGCTAACTTGAGAACCCGTATCAAACAATGTGTCAATCTTAGTGTGCTTAGATACAACTCGAATATGAAACAGTTCATTCTATTGTTTATCAGATTTATGAGGAGTGGATACTTTACTTGTACTTGCACTACATGCACTTGAATTAGAAATAGTTGTATCAGCAGAGAGAGTTATACTTTTATCTTTCCCTTGGATCCTAGTAGCAACAATCTTTGTCTCATCTCCAGAGTCAGATCCAAGATCTTGTTGAATCATTGCAACAGTCTTTTGCTTGCCTTTATTCCCTTTGTATCTTTTTGACCTTAGTTCCAGGTGCAGCTTCCAACACTTCGAATCATCATGCCCCTCTTTATTACAATGGGATCATGTGGGCTTATCACCCTCCTTCTTAAGTGTAGATATATTTTCCCCTTTTCCTTTATCTTTATCTTTACCTTTACCCTTAAACTTCCCCTTAGACTTAGATGGTTTATCTGAGAAATTATCACTGAAAGTGATGTTACCACTTGACTCTAAATGAGTGGCTTGGACTGACACTTCATCCAAATTATTATGAATCAACATTAGAATGGTATGTCTTAGGTAAGAATGCAAACCACCTATGTAATTAAGTAATGTATCCTGAGTATACAAAGGAACATTTAAAACATTAGCTCATTTTCTAAACTCATGGGTGTAATCTTGGATAGACTGACCCTTACCCTGCCTAAATATTTTCCAATTCATTGTTAATTTTTGTATATAATATAAAGGATAATTTATTTTTTTAAGGGCAACAACAAATTTCATCCAAGTCATATTAACCTTACCATGGCGAGCAATTTCCTCTCGACTTCTACTCTCCCACCAAGTGATAGTTGTACCTCCCAGTCGGAGAGTGGCTAACTAGATCATAGAAGCATATTTTGTTATCCCTTGAATCCTACAATACACTTCTACCTGTTGGATCCAATCATCTAACTTTTCAACATTTAACTCATCACCGTACTTAGGCAATTAAAATTTTACACCCAGTTTAATAATAGGCTTTGACTTGCTCTTAAATGGATTATTAGTGGGAGAAGAAGATGAGGGAGAAGAAGAGGAGGAGGAAGAGAAAGAAGGAGAAGATGGGGTAGATAGAGGATAAACTGGAATTTGTTCACCACCTTCAGACTGCTTCTTCTTGTCTTTACGATATTTAGAATCTTCCTTCTTTGAATAATCTCCTTTCTTCTACTCACACTTCTTCTCATCTGGATAAATCTCTCCAACCATTTCCCTCATCAAAAGGAAGGCTTTCTGAAATGACTTATCATCAAGCTCAGGCTCAATACTTCTCCCAACTTTGGTTCCTTCAATCTTTGACAAGGTTCTTCTTTTGCCGATCTCAAGATTATATTCTTCAAGCTCTCCTTCTCCTTTTTAAATCTTGGAGTGCATTAGCATTCAAACCTGCAATATTAGCTAAACACGGCTCTGATACCAAATTTTATCTAATTTAATGGATCTATGACAGATGCTTTGAATGCTTACGTTAACAATTACAATCTAAAAATGCTTAATTAAAACACTCAACGAAATTAAATTAACGAAATTACAAAGAGAGTAATGGAAGAACAGAATGAGAGAGAAAGAGAGTGCAAATGAAATTGATAATGGAGTTTGTCATTTAAAATGACTACATCTCCAGGCCCCTGTCCAATGAGTGGACCGATCCAATTATTCCTCTAGAAATTCGGTTACATTCATTAGCAACACCTCCTCTTGGTTTATAAAGAAATTCTCAAACGCACTTCCAAAGTGCATGGAAACAAGCTTCTCCAAATGCATGGAAATACAATAATTTTTCCAAGGAAATCAACTCTCACACTTGCAAAGTTCTTCCAATATCACTCACTTCACACCCCCTATTCTACCCCTTTTTATGTTATATTTTATGCCAAAATTGGTGTAAAACCAATTAACTACCCTATCTCCCTTACATAGAAAAAAAATCAATAATATCCTCCTTTTATAATTTTTGGAAGGATAATATCTCCTCAAAATAATTCCCTTTCCATTTGAATGGTTACGAAGAGATTTATTCTCTATTATTTAGGAGATATTTTATGTAAGGCTTTATTTGACCCCTTAATTTAGGAATAATATTCCTAATATTTTCGTGTAAAGGAAAATATTCTAGGCCTATAGGAAAAAGGGATTTAGCCTTATTCTAAGGCTTTGAAAAAGAAATTTAAAAAAACAATTTTGAGAGGATGGTGGGTGGTGGTCCCACCACCCTCTTTTCCTTCTTATCTTCTCCTAATGGTAAGGGAGGCTTACCACATTAAGTGGGCCACTTCCCCATACCATGGGCAGCACCCCACTTTATGTGGGTCACCCCCCATAGCATGGGTGGAGCCCCACTTAATGTGGGTCACTCCCCATACCATGGGTGGTGTCCACATAATGTGGGCCACCCCCCTAGGATGGGGGATACCCATTTAATTATTACTTTTGTATATATATATATTTTATATATTTTTTTTTCCCTTTTATTTTTTATATTATTCAACAATAATATTACAATGTAATGACATGTGTCAGGGGTTGATTGGTTGTCGAGCTGACTGGGTGCTGACATCATCGGGGTAATTTTGACCTAATCTTTGACCTTCTATAACTTTGCCATACGGACTCCGTTTTCCATGAAATGAACTCTACCAAATTTATGACGATGAGCACTACACAATGGTATTGACTTTGACCAGTTTTGACAACTTTGATTTTTGCCCTTTTTTCGGCCTAGGTCTAAGAGTTGACCAAAAGTTGACCATATATATCCTGAGCTCCAAAACTCTGATTCATTCTATTTGAGTTGTGTTGGATTTAGGATCCCGAGCACTTCTTAACGATACTAAAATTGGAGAAAAAAGGAGAATTTCAAAATTTGACGAAAAATCCTCTAGATCACAATTCCTGCCCCTATCGAAAACCAAAAGTTTGGCCATATATATCCTGAGCTCCGAAACTCTGATTCACTCTGTTTGAGTTGTGTTGGATTTAGGATCTCGAGCACTTCTTAATGATACTGAAACTGGAGAAAAAAGGAGAATTTCAAAATTTGATGAAAAATCCTCCGGATCACAATTCCTGCCCCTATCAAAAACCAACCTTCTGAGAGTATTATTTAGCTTTCGTATAGATTTTTGTTTGTCATACCACTGCATCAAACATATCCTTCTTCCTATAATAAAAAAACCTATGGTTAATATCAATTTTTTCTTGATTACAGATACTACCATTGACATTTCTCTTAAATATTATGAGTAGACCATTGCTAGTGTAATTTGTCACTCCTCTTTGTGTAATCAGGCATAAATTGTAACCTTTCATCATCATATGAAACATGTTCATACTGAAAAAAAAAAATTCCTTGCTCTTCACTTCCTTGTCACGTTTCATCAAAATTTCTTCCATCTAAAATGGGAACTGAAAGTACTCATACTCCCTCAAGTATTTTTCATCATGATACTCAACCCTATTAGCAACATCTATGTCAAATGTAAAAAATTCATAGGGAATTCCCTCGAGGAGTTCATCAATGTGTTCCTTTGCTTTCTCAAGACCATATTATAACCCTGTATCAGATGTGTCATCAGAATCCTCAACAAATATTTGATTATCTTTGTACCAATAGGTGTCATTGTTTCTCATCTCTAATGAATATGGAGGCTCATCAACAATGGATTTTCCATTATATTTATTTTTTACATAAGAACCTCAGCCTCCTCAATAGGAAGGAGATACTTCAAGTCATTATTGCACTCAAAATCATTGTAGTCACTAGAAGATCATATAGAAATATTTTCAAGTTCATTCTCATCATTAGTAGTTTACATCCCTAACTCATACTTCAAAAACTCTTCATAGGGAGAAAATTATTCCTTTTCAATACAACATGTGTTCTCATTATCAACATATTCCACATTTCTAAAAAAAGATTCCATTTCCACTTCATGAGGATAATCACAATCATAGGAATTAGCACACTCAATGCTATCATCATTACCACAACAAAAGGATACATCAGTGTTGTGGCTATGTTCAAAAATTTTAGGCTAAATGCTCAATCTTATGTCTTCTAGAGGACAACAAGTGCCAAAATATTCAAAAGAATTGAAAACACCTATTTCACTTGCTTTATTTAGGTGCCCATTTTCAATTTCTTCTCTAATCCATTCTTCTTCAAGTGATATCTCACTATTTGACTCATATGGAATAACATATTCATTATCATTATAGTTTGAAAACATAATAGCCTTTTGATAGTCATATCTAATCTTTTCAAAAATAAAAAAGAAGTCACATACTTGGTCAAGCCTAACTAGCTTTAATTCCTTTGCTAGAGCACTTAAACCCAGTTCGTAAGTTCATAAAATAAATCATTGCATTCTAAATTTTTCAGATCTGTGACATTTAGGAATATCTGCTAGAGTATCCATAAATCTTACATAGAGATCAGGTGGTGATTCCTCTTTGTGTTTCCTTATGTAGGATAGAGCTTGAACAAAGACTGTATAGATTTTACAACTACATGCAACTTCTTGACAATTTTTTTGAGACTTGATATGGTTAACATTATGGAGTAGTGTATATGCTGAAACAATAGGGCTATAAGTGTTATGGTGTTCAATTTCAATTTTTGTCTTATACCTTTCATCAACATTTAGTGTTTGAAGGTAGCAAACACTTGTATTCAAATGATCATTGTGTATTCCATATTTTTGGTTGTTTTCAATGTTCATAGCTATCTCATAGGCCTGATGCAAATTTGTAGGATCCTTGTCTCTTAGTGGGTAGCTCATCTTATTATCAAAAGTGCCTAAATAAACAACCAAACATACTATATCACTGAATCTCATGAAATTAGGAATATCCCTCAATGTTTTAGCAAATCTCCGGTTAAATGTTGGAACCAAATCATTCTCTTCTTTCTCAATGCTCATACAATTATTTAACATTGAACAAGAACTAATTCTGTCACCAAATTTCCTCATGAACACTACCTTGAACTCATCCCAAGAACAAACAGAACATTCTAGTAAATCAGAGAACCAATCTCTTGTATCTCCCTTTAGGGACTGAACAAATAATCTCATAATTACATCCTCATGATCTATTTTGTAACAATCCATTAAATTATTGAATTCTTGCAAATTCTTTCTTGTTGATTCACTCTTTGTACCACTGAATTTTGGTAATTTATCTCTAATGTCAGATGGAATAACATTTGGGTAACCATAAATACCACTAAAAATTATGGCTCTATATCTTCCAGTGCTGAAAAATAAATTATTACATGATAGGGGCTGATTACAAACCATGGTTGCACTAGGAACCATACAAGGATGCATATATTGATGCACCTTTTCTTATACCCTTAAAAAAGAATTCCTATCAATAATCCAGTTACATAAGGTACTTCAAATTTCTTGCAACATGACCTTAAGCCTTCACAATGCATTAGGCTATCTCAAATTTCTTAAGACCTTCTAAATGAATTTCTTCAAAAAAAAATTGCATACTTCTCTTCATAATAAAGGTTACAAGATAATAGCAAAGAAGTATGTAAGACAATTTCCACTATTCCCTTTTCTTTAGTGCTTATTTTCACTTAATAGGGTGCCAAAATATTTTCAACACTTTCACATATAATTTTCATATATAGATTTATGCCCTTTTGAAAACCAAAATATGGATAATACCTGGATATGTTGCAACTTCTGTAGATTCTTCTTCCTGAGTAGAATTATTTTTATATTTAAAATTTGCTTCATATCTTCATCAGGTTCTTGAGAGAGAGTCACCACCTCTCTTCACAGAGGACTGAACTTTAAACATTACGAAGTTCTTTTAAGACTGAATTCCTATCTGTGTCATTTCCCACAATAGAGTCACACAAATTCTTTGAACTTTTGCTACAACAAATTCACTTCCAGGTCTAAAATTTTAATATTTGAACAAAGTTGTTCAGATTCACCAAATTCTTGACTCTATGATTCATAGTCTGCAACTGGAGATGTCAAAGTTGTTCTGCAATAGAGTCGCCATTTCTGTTGGTGATTTTTCTAACAAAACCTAATAATTCTCTAAAAACTTGCCAACTCTTATAACGAATAAAATGTAAGGTTAGTGGAAAACACAACGAGCCTCGTATTCTATTATCTTTACTCCTTCACTTTTTGGCTATGTTAAACTAGGGAGGGTAATACCAAATTACATCTTCATGAAATATATCAAATTAATAATAGATTGATTCCTAGTTAAATGCAAATAAATCCCATACCACTAAAGATTTTGCATATCCTTTAAGTAAATGACTACTTATTTTCTATGAATCAAAATACTTCCATCCCACATGCAATTCATTAAAAAGGATTTAAAATGAATATTGTTCTTATTTTAAGTTCAAGGATACGTGCGCTACTTTCTCATTCTTCATGCTAGATTTTCTGATAAACTGGCCAGTTTCTTATCAATTGGAGCAATGAAGTATAATATGTAAGGATTTGTAATATATGAACTACTCAATTTTAGAAGTAGATGAACTACCCTCATACTGCTACGTAGACTATGAAAACTCAAAATGCCTAAAAGAAAAATTCACTACTTATCAATCATAAGTGATTTCTTACAAATTTTATTCCCTCTTCAAGAATTTTAATCAACTCTTTGAGTTAAATCTGAAAATAGAATAGTACATTCAAATATAACCATTTGAAGATAAATAATAACACCATTAGCATTTTCATTCATAACTTGTAAGAAGTATACATAGGAGAGTATTTGTTTCGAGACAAAGATTTGTTTCTATGTTAGTAGTTTATATAAAACTAATGTAAGGTTGTTACATACAAAACATCATTCCCAAGACCATCTACTAGCCTATTTACCCTTATCCTATTCACAATTCCTTTTCTGAGTTAATATTTCACATAAAAGCCTATTGAAACTCAAAAGTCTGACCTCTATAATGAGCCCAAAAATCCCTTTTATAGAATAAGGGAGAAATAAGCATCAAGCTCAATTACATTTTCATTTCATTTCATTTTGAGATCATTTGGACCAGAATTTGAGACATCCAAAGCACGTTACATACAATCATTGAGGAAATTAGAAGAGTAAAAGACAACATTCCACATCCCCTACATGTAGACCCGCCAACTCCTCAAAAGGTAGAGTTGGTTGTAGCAGCATCATCGTCATCCTTGCTGACCAAAGAAGATTCTCCACTCGTAGCCTCAACAAAAACTTGCATACCACCCAACACTAGGAAGTTTGGCACCTCTCCTATACACTAGCTTGAAGAGTTTCCACATTAGCACTAGAAATAAGAAATCACATGAATGCTGAACAGGATAATCTTGACAATAGAACCATAATAGTATCTCCTCAGCCAAATTTGGAAGTATTCCAACTTTATTTAGAGTCCATCAGAGCCCTTTAGAAACTCCACATGGCACCTGCTTGCTAGCTTGTCAAAAGATACATAACATAGGTACTGCCCACATGGGATGGTAGGGAATGGTAAGGATTGAGCCACATCACCAACCATCAACTGTCAAATTCATCTTTGAAAAAACAAACCCTTGTCCCCAAAACCCAGCAAGTTCCACCATATGACAACTGTCACACCGCCCACTAGCCCATGTGACTATCCCATTTTACCACTCCAGATAGATGGGAGCAAGAGGAAAAATCCTAGATGGGAACACGTGTTGCGATGTACACTGTTGATCAAACCTCGAACAACAAGCACTGCCCTGTGAAGGAACATGTCACACTATCAAACAGTACCATGTGGCCATCACCCACTAGCCTGTGTCCTTAAAATAATATGGAATAAAACAAGATGGGCTCGCAAGGAGCAGCATAAATATGGCCACATCTTCAATCAATCAGTTTTTGATCCTCCTTGAAAAGCACAATTCATCCTCACCAAGGAAACTAGGTCCACTAGTATACGAAACACATGGTCGAATCCCACCAGCTCGTATGAATAAAATCAAAGAAAATAAAACAACACGGGCATATAGGGAATGACTAGATCGATTCCTACGATTGTACGAGAAACACAAAGCATAATTTCTACACATGCAACAAAAGTTAGTCATAAAAAGGGGTCACCCCTAGGCAATAAAATATTGAACCTTTACATTGAAGGATAAGGATATAAATTTTTAAGATTAAGCCTTTGATCATAGAGAATTAAGACCAAGACGAACTAAGGCAACCAACAAACCTAAGGTTAGGGGTCGGTACGAAAATGATTATGATGGCACAAGTGAAAACTTAAGTGACTAAGAATTGGGAGAACAAGTCTATGCGACCTTAAAATGAACAAGGGTTTTTCATTTGTAGGCCAACTTTTGGAAGTTTTATGAAGATAAAACCCTATCACAGTGATGAGAATATGACCTAAAACTAGGCACAAGGGGCCAAGCTAAATTTTTCACAATTTTTAAAGTGGAACAATTTTTTTTTTAGGGGTTCCATCAGATCCCACATTACTAGTTTATAATTTCTGGCCAAACTAGACATTGAAGTGAATTTTTTTAACTAAATCTTCACTTTTAGGCACCTATAGCAGCTAAATCGTGAGGAATTTAAAGATAATGCAAACTAGTGATTTGCAGAATTTTTTCTATAGATTCTACATATATATTTTTTAATTTTTTTGGAATTAGATTGCACCTCTTTTTCCATCTAGTATTGTGGGATCACCCTATATATATACATATTCCTTATAAAATTAAATATGGGATCAAAATTATCAAAACCATATTGTTGAATTCAAATAATATATTAAGGAAGAAATTATGAGATAGTGGCATGCATTTGAATTTAAGACAAGATATTCAAATTTTAGTGTGGGGCTGCCAAAATTAATGTCAATTATGGAATGAAATCGCTCCCATAATGGAGAGAACAATTTTTTTCCATTTTAGTAGCACAAAATACTAGGGAAGGAATTATAGAGACTAGGAGTGGCATCAAAGAATCATGAAGAAGATAAATCAAGTGAATCGACTCATTTGGAAAAGTAGGAAAAGCCACGAATAGAGGTAAAAATTGGTGTTTGTTGTTGTATATGATTGATTAATTAGTACAAACTATTCAAAATTTTCAATTTTTCCCTTTCATTATGTTAATTTTATTTGAGCTGATGGCAAAACATTAAGATTTCCATTTACTACAAGTTTATTTGTTTAGTACCAAGACATTTTGATTTAAGATCGATCATTTCTTGAAATATTTTGCAAGCACCTTATCGGCCTTGCCTTTGTGTGCACTAATTTGGCGAATAATCCTCTATCGACATGATAGCCAAATTTGGTTAAGGTCCATTTTTTTATTGTTATCACCTCAAATCAATATATCTTGCACGTAAATTATATTAACCATTTCATGGTTAATCAGATGAATCAAATAGCTATTAATTTTTTTATTTTAAATTATTTTTAAATCATTTATCATCTCCCTCTAAAGGAAACAACTATTTCTCTAATGTTATTCTTCACTGCTATTGATCTTCCTGTCGACTAGGCCGATTAGGTATGTCATTCAAAATGGGTGTGAAGGCTCCAATAATCAATCATAAAATGTTATTTAAATGTCGGTATTATTAAGCATTTCACCTTGTTCCCCATGAGCGAAGGATGAATGATTATATGATTCGATTTTATTTTATTATGAGTGGTATGATCTTTAAGATCGATTATAGTAAACCATTTGTATATGGAATTATTCATTCATCAAAACAATCCTCTTTTATTTATAGTATTCCATTTTATTCTTACAGTATACCATTTGTATATTGGTTTGTAGTATACCATTTTATGCATACATGTGATGCTTGTAATTTTGTTCTCACCAATCCATGTTGCACGCACATATCGTTCCCTTGAGCGATGCTCGAATTGTTCCATAGAACAATCACTATGAATGATTCTTACTAGCTTCCCATTGAACAATCTAAGTTGATAATCAAAATTCTCCAAGGTCCAACTAATAATAAATGTTAGTGATAAAGTAAAATAGTCATTCAACTCTTAGTCACTTTTTTAAGAATGACAATAGCTTGAACTTATATCCTTAACAATCACCATTAGAAACATGGCTCTCTACTAAACTAAAAAAACAATATAAATGTTCCAACTTTGTATGTGATTTAAAATGACAAGTAAGTCATTCGATTTACTTGTTTAAGGACACTGGTATTGTCTAGATAATTGTACATCTAGAATGATAGAAACATTGATTGTTTACATGTTTTACTTGTTAACTTGAAACTATTAATGATATAAATTGGCATAGCAACTTATAAACTTCTACAAACAACATGTATTTATTACAAACAACACTTGTACTAGTATGTAGTAATTATTTGAACATATTTTTTCTTCTTTCCTTGAAAAGGGAATTATTACATCTTGTATAATAGTCAAATGATATGATAATCTGTAACATTATTTTGAATGAAAGAAAATTTATTATATTGGTTTTTAATTTTAGAATGTATGAAAAAATATAATAACTTAAGTTGGCACATAAATGTGTATGCACATAGACCTTTATCTACGTACATACACATACTTTTGGTATTCGTTCTTTTGTTACTTATTTAGTTCATTCTTAAATGAATACTAAATTAGGTTGAGTATAATCATGTGACATATGTATGAAGTGAATAGATAATATTTTGAGCAAATCCATTGAATTATTTTTCTAATTTTATTAAGTTGAGGAAATAATTATATTGAATTACTTTTCTATATATATGTGTGTAATTAATATTCTAGCACCTAAGTAGATTAGAGCACTTGAGGGTAGATGATGTTAGAGGGTAGAGAGTAGCTAAGGAGTAAACTATGTTGTTGAAAGTTACCTTTTGAGATGGGTACCGAAATGGAGTATAGAGAGTATAAGTTTTCACTTTATCCAAAACCTATATCTTGTTGTTGCAACTAAACTTTTATGCTTGGCCAAGCAGTTAGCCCATTATGTATGTATGGAATTATATGTGATGACACTGTTTGTCATTCCTAGAATAGATCTTGCATTTTTCTAATCATTGATAGAGATGCATGGAGATGTTTGGACATGCACCAGATTCCACCTTGCATATTGTTCTCTTATTAAACATTTTGCATGCAAGCTTGAGCATTCTTCTACGAGGAAGAATTCCAAGGAAGCGTATGCTTCATGGTTATGTGGTAAATTATTCAACCATGTTCTCATCCACCAGTGGAGGAGAGCATCAAGAGGAAAACTTTGGATGTTTTCATGATTATTAAAGGATTATGACGTAACCTTGATGTAAATTGTATATTGTATTCACTTGGTGGCCCTATAAGCCAAGTCAACTTGGATATTATAATTGGAATTTGGAAATGAATACTTATCATGACTCATATTTTAATTAGACATGTGTTTCTATGATTGAAAATAGCTACTTAAGTTATGTCTTTTTAAAATTTAATATCCATAATTCCATTTGCAATAAATATTTTAGTAATAATTAGAATGGGTTATTACACTAAATGATCATTCATCATAGTTTGACATGAGTGCAAGTACTTTTGAACAAAATTTGAAGGCTTATTTATCTTCAGAGAAGGCATACTTTTCTTTGAATTATTTTCTACAGTCATCTCTAGGAGATTCTAGATTGTCATCTTCAGTTGTGTGGCCTAGAATGCCTATTTTGAGTGTGTCAATTTTTGGAATTGACATGGAGACACTTGAGCATAGTTCAAAGACATCACATATCATTCTTCTTCCCACATATTCCTTTCAAGAATGGGAAGAAATATTGCATATCTTCTTGGTTTTGTTTCTTTCTAAGGGGAGGAAGCTATTTTGGTGAGATTGGATAATCGTATTCATTTAATTTCAAGATTCTACCATTATAGGAGACTCACCATTGAGTGATTCCATGGTATCTCTTCTTCTTCTCTCTTATCAGGTTTCTTTTTCCTCGTATGGGGATTTTTCCTTCTCATTTATCATTGAGACCATTTTTATTTTCATCTCTTTTGGGGAGGTTTTTTGTCCCACAAGGTTTTTTCCTTTTCTCCATTTGTGAGAGATTTACTTTGCATATTTACATGGGTACCTAACATGGCCTTATATTCAAGACCCATCTTTGCATCATTTGAATAATAATCTACTTCGTAAGTTGCACTTAAGGTGGGGTGTTGGTGCAAATAAATGTCTTGTACCTATCTAATTCATTTACTAAGGACTTAGGGGACATATTCACATGTTAAGTTTACTTGGGTCCTAAGATTATTTCAAGAAGACTTAGTTGGCATGTCTAGACTTTATATTTTCCTAGGTAGTTATGATAAAGTTGTCTCATATAATTAAATTAAGATACTTGTCATAATCTTATGCAATCTTATGTCTCACCTTGGCTATATAACCAAGGTATTCTCATTTGTAATCATATGAGTAAATTTTTGGATAATTTTGTACCATTACAATCTTGAGTATTGCATATTGTCCATATTATCTTGCATCCATTATTGAGAATTTATGCTCTTATTTTTCTCTTTTGTAGAAGTGTTTTTTCTGGTTTTGCTAATGATCTTGGAGGCTTGACTCCCTAAGTGACTCTAACAAGATGGATTTTTTATTTTTTAATAACTTGCAAATAGTTGTCGGAAAGCTTGTTTCAACACCAACATTTTAAGGCTAATATTTTTTTGTCATTTTCTAGAGGTTTGAAAGAAAAACATAAACTATGTCTTCATTATCTACCTCATGACATAAACTTGTAAGGATTGAAGAAAAAAAATAGTTTATAAATGCAGTTATGTAAAACGCTACAAAAAGTAAATGTGTGTTCCTTAATGAGGGAATATTGTACTTACACTAAATTGTAAAGAGTAATGTGGGGTTGTTTGGTGCCTTGATTTATCATCATAGTAATGTATCCTCATGATTTATGCCTCATGCGTGTGTTTCCTTGATTTTCCATCACAAAATTTGATCCTCGTGATTCTCATGTTATGAGGTGTGGCTTTGTGAACACCCCTTTTCAATTTCTTGTACATCTTTTGGAAATAATTATGGGCCTAAATTTCTGTGCACACTTTGTACCTAATTTTAGTTGGTTTTCTTATACCTCTTCTTTTCAACACTAAGGGGGATTATAATAGTGTTATGATAATTCTTCTTTCAATGGAGCAATGGAGGAACCTTCTATCTTTATCTCTTGTATGCGGGATTATTTTAGTAGATCATATTTTATGAGATTCTAGTACTTCAAAATCATACTACCATCTATATTTTAAACTTCATAGAGTTTTATTTCCTTTGTTTGTTCATGGTTGACTAGTTTTCCATATGTTCACTCATGTAGTGTTATGTATCGCTTACCTTGATCTACATTTATTTGAGTTTCCTTAATTCCAACAAACACCAGTTCATCTTTGGTAGATTTTGCAACTTCGACATGCTTCAAGAGTTCTTCATCATCATTTTCCCATCTTCATAGGACATTTTTCAAGAGTTTTTATCCTTCTCTTTCTCTTATTTGGAGAGGATTTTTGTTCCCATGGGTTTTCTCCCTTTTCTCTATTTGTGAGAGATCATTATTGTACATGAGTACCTTACCAAGCCTTCTTGTTAGGACTCATCTTTTTAGTTTTTGGCGTACTCCTCAAGTATCACTTAAGGGGGGTTGTTAGTGTGAAAATAGGTATTATTAAACTAGTTACTTTTTAGACTACTTAGTAGATTCCTATTCACATTGCACTTAAGCTCACTTAGAGGACTTCTAGAGTTTGATCACACCTCATATGGTTGAGACAAGTGTTCTCACTTTGTGAGACACCTCTTACATGGTCACTTGCCACTCACTAGAACACTTGTCATGTGAATTAACAAATATTCCATCTTTGAAGGATTAGTTAGTCATTGTGTTTGATATGACTACTTTCACTACCTTACTTATTTAAGCAAGGTCATATTGTGCACTTTAGTCAACTCTTTTACCATTATCTTTGATAATGTGTATTAGGCTCATTGTGTGGTGCAAGCATTCTTTTGGAAGTACACAATTTCTTTTTGCTATGATCTTGTTATAAATCCTTACATTCCATACCATAAAGACAAGGCGAATGGTTCAACACATAAGAATAGTCTCATTGGTTCCTTAGATGAAGCAAGATAGTTATTAGAAAAGTCTTTGAACTTGTTCTCAATATGCCACCACATCTACCATTATATTTGTATGACCCGCACACCAAATCTAGCAAAAAATTATAGCCAAATTCATAGGTGGTGTTTATCCATCATCATGTTTAAAAAAATCTCATTATAATCTATTTTAAATACTATCAATCTTAGTTAATCATCTAACTAGACTGTGAGTTGTTGACAATTAATTTAATAAATTAAAAAATATTATTTATATAAAAATCAACTAAATTTAATATTTCTAAATTTTAATAAAATATTATTATTTTTTATTTACTATCAATAATTGCAATACACTATTTATGTTAAAATCATTTAAAATACTTCACATTTATAAATCTTAATAAATTATGTCAATTTTTATAGTATATAATTATAAATAAGAATTTAATTAAAAAACTCGCAAATAACGTAACGCTAATAAAATAGAGAAAGGTAACCGTCAATTTCCATTCCAAGCCACAGCTACAATAACTGTTCGTGCAACGTTACCCAACAATATCTTCTTGAAGATGCGTATTGAAATAAACTATGATTTGTGTTCCTAGTGTAGTGGACCGCAACCCTCGGAAATATCGATATTATTTATTTAACGCCTTTGCTCTCATCGCTGGCAACAACAGGGCCTGCTGTATAGTTTAGGAGAAGCCGACACCTGTGGCCCACCACTGTCGGAATGTTCTTGTTATTGACCGCGACTCGCCCTTGGCCCTCCGTGAGATTTACTTAACCCTCGTGCGGGACTCTTCGTCTGCTCAAACTTGAGCTCCTCTACACGCCTGCGTCTTCAACGTCTCTATCGTTGGGGGACAGTAGATAACTGAAAGGGACGTTACAGTGTATTGCCGTTTCCCTCAAATTGGACCACCTGTTGTTGTGACTCGCCATTACGTGCTATTTCATGCATTTTGTGCTCTTAGTCGCTGTAGAGGGTGTACAGATTCATCCTTCTTTGTATATCTTCACTCTTCGGTCTCGACACGCCATTGAAACTTCATCCTCGTCCTTGCTGACAATGTCAACATACGAAACAAGCTTGGGTGATAAAGGAAAAAAGAGTCGATTAATGTTCCGTCTGTAAGGGAACTTTCTATTTTTGTTAAACTGAGCGAAAGGAGAGCACAGCCTCTCACTTGAACATATCAAAATCCTATTGATGCCAGCCATTCTAACACAAATACAATTGCTTTGGGCATTTCTGCAAGGAAATTGAAGTTTGAGAAAGGTCTCAAAAATAGTAAGAAGCTAAGAGTAAAGGTTATAAGCGAAGGTTTTCATGTGATTTTTTAAATTATTTTGATTATAGTTATTGTTCAATTTATTTAAGAATTATTTGTGGAGGTAGTTCTTTTTTAACAGTTTATTTTCAATTTCCAAATAATAGTTCTTTATAATTTCTTTTTAATTCTTGAATAGTAGCTGTTATATGCATGGGAACATTTGAGTTGCTTAAATTTAAGCATAATTTATGCATGGGAACACTCCAATTGCTTCTAATGTATGTATCCTATTTTGCATGATTAAAACTTGTGACCTCTTTTTTCAGCACATAAATTCTTTATGTTTAAATTAGTTCAAATGTTTATATTTTTTGTTTTATAACTCTAAATATCATTTTATAATCATCTACATTATAAATGAATTATATTGATTATATTTATAATTTTTTTATAATATATTTTAATTTTATTTATCTTCTTTATATGATTTTTAAAAAAAATACTTAATATACGATATTTTAATTTTATTTATATTCTTTATATATTTTTTTAGCAATCCATTATTTTTTCTATTGTTTTTAGATTCATCTTGTAATAAAAGTTTATAAATAAAATACAATCAACATAGAGCTATTTTTGATTTTCTAGATATAAAATTAGATTAATATTCATATATTATAAATTTTTCTTAATTAGATTTATTCAAAATTTATAAACAAAAAATGTAAAATTATATTTAGTGTAAAAGGGTGAAAAATAAATTTTGTTAAATCCTTTCAAGTGAGACCATAATACAATTAATGAGACCTTCTTACTAGATGTTCACAATTTTATTTTTTTCAAGGGTTACTCTATAGATTGCTAAAATTATACATAACATACTCATCTATTAATCAAATAGTTCTTCGTGTAGGAAGCATATGCATTTTTATGATATTGCTATTAGGATTCAATTGTGTAGCTTTTTCAAGGAAAACCTATTGACACATGTTTCATGAGTAGTGGTTAACAAGAACGCATCCATCTTACCAGAAGTACCTAAAGACTAATCTTTACATGATTTAGATACATGTAGCTGAAAAGTCTATGCTAGTAGGTAAGAAGATAGTGTGAACATTCTTAAATAAAAAATAATGTGTTTAAATATCTATTTTAAGTCCAATATAACTTTAAATTCTATTTCATTTATTAATTCGAAAATGTTTAGTCTTTTAATAATTTTATTTAATTATTCTAATCAAATTATATAATTTGTTAATATGAAGTTTTCATATGAAATTTTCAAAAACATAAAGTAAAAATTATTAATTTTCATGAATTTATTTAATATTTTAACATATATAATTATTTAAATTTAATTTGAGTAAAATTAAGTATAATTTTACTAAATTTCAAAATTATTTCTACAAAATATTATTAAATAATCAAAATTTATTAATATTGAAAAAATACACCTTATCCATTAGATATATTTAAATTATTTTCAAAAATATTACACTAAAGACTTAGTAATATGTAAAACTAGCACATCTAAATGTTTAGACAGAAATGTCTCATTAATACTTAAAAATACCAAATATAAATATTTTACCACCGATATCAAATACAAATAGTTCTATTAAAAAATAATATTAGGGTAGTCAAAAGGCCCGTATTAATAGGTTGTTTTTTTTAAACTTAATGATCGAGGGTCACGGTTGTCCACCCAGAAATTTACCAAAGTTGTCTCGTACGAATTTGTGATATTCCCTTGGACGGTTTGGACTATAGCTATGGGCTAGCCTCAATATACCTATAAATACATTCCGCTTACTACGAATTCCTCATATTATCCAATCGTAGGATTTGAGACGAAAGTCTATTTCCCTCTTTGCCTCGCCCCCTCATCTTCATCTAAGTCCTTTAGGAAATAATTTTAGGTTTTTCATAAGATCAGTATGTCCGAAGCCATGCTTTGTGACGACACTGCAATTCCCAGTGATAATGATAAAAAAGCTCTGGACTTTATTGAGAATGTCACCATACATGCTGATCAAGTGCAGGCTCAAGTGCTTTCTGAGATTCTGACGAGGAACGCTCATACAGAATACTTAAAGCGCTATGAGCTCGATGGTCGCACTGATAGGGAGTCTTTCAAAAAGCTATTGCCCATGATTACGTACGAGGATCTGCAGCCTGATATTGTGCGAATAGCTAACGGGGACAAGTCTCCTATTCTTTCATCTCACCAGGTCTCCGAATTCCTCACCAGGTAAATAAAAGTACCATTTCATATTTCATCTAAAGGTGATCTAATCAAACAGCGTTATGTGCGTTAATTCCATGTTTCTAGTGGTTCTTTAATTCAAAGTTCAATTTCTGTACTATGAATTGCTATAACAGCTCTGGAACATCCGCTGGAGAACGCAAGCTGATGCCCACAATCGAAGAGGAGTTAGACCGAAGAACCCTTCTTTACAGCCTTCTCATGCCTGTCATGAACCAGTGAGTGTTTCTTCTCTCAATTCTTATGCTTAAGGATATACATGTTAGATTCCAATTGAAGGGGTAGGCTCTAAAGTTTGGAAATTTTGTGTGGCAGGTATATAAAGGGACTGGACAAGGGAAAAGGTATGTACTTCCTCTTCATCAAATCAGAAACCAAGACTCCAGGCGGATTAGTAGCTCGGCCTGTTCTAACGAGCTATTACAAGAGCCGGCACTTCAGAGAAAAGCCTTTTGATCCCTACAATGTCTACACCAGCCCCATGGAAGCCATTTTGTGCCCCGATTCCCACCAGAGCATGTACGCTCAACTCCTCTGCGGCCTTGCCCAAAACAAACAAGTTTTGAGAGCAGGAGCCGTGTTTGCCTCGGGCTTGCTCAGAGCAATACATTTCCTGGAACAGCACTGGCAGTCGCTTTGCGATGACATTCGAATGGGAAGCCCAAGCGAGGAAGATTTGACCGATCCTTCCGTAAGAAAGGCCGTGATGAACATATTAAGTCCCAATCCAGAACTGGCAGAGCTTATAGATCGCGAGTGCTCAAAGGCGTCATGGGAGGGTATAATCAAGCGGCTCTGGCCCAACACTAAGTACCTGGAAGTGATCGTGACAGGCGCCATGGCCCAGTACATTCCCACCCTCGATTTCTACAGTGGTGGACTCCCTCAATTGTGCACCATGTACGCCTCCTCTGAGTGCTACTTCGGCCTCAATCTCCACCCGCTCAGCAAACCGTGGGAAGTGTCATACACTATCATGCCCAACATGGCCTACTTCGAATTCCTTCCCCTTAGTCACAATGAAAACACAAACAATCAGCCACAGCTCGTTGAGCTCGCTGACGTCAAAATCGGGGAAGAATACGAACTTGTGGTAACCACATACGCAGGTAAAATTTCAGACCAAAAACTAAAAGCGTTATATAATGATTATCTGAACATGTTTAATACCTATAATTGTTCTCTTTGGTTAAGGTGGTTGTTTCGCTACGTTTGAATAATGTAAATCTTTATTTTCGCCGTTGCGATGCAGGGCTGTATCGTTACAGAGTGGGAGATGTGCTCAGGGTAACCGGCTTCCACAACTCGGCGCCGCAGTTCCATTTTGTGTGCCGGAAAAATGTAATGTTGAGCATTGAATCGGACAAAACTGACGAAGTAGAGCTGCAAAACGCGGTGAACAAGGCGACTGAGGATCTGGAGAGTTATGGAGGTCGAGTGATTGAGTACACGAGCTACGCAGACGTGTCTACCATTCCGGGGCATTACGTTCTCTTCTGGGAGCTCAACAGTCCAATGCATTTGGAAGTGCCTGCTGCGGTGTTGCAGCAGTGTTGTCTCACTTTGGAGGAGAATTTAAATTCGGTGTACAGGCAAAGCAGAGCCGCCGACAAATCCATCGGCCCTCTGGAGATAAAAATAGTAGAAAGTGGGACATTTGACGAATTGATGGATTATGCCCTGAGTCGAGGGGCATCTATCAATCAATACAAGGCTCCCCGCTGCGTGAAGTTCGCTCCAATAGTGGAGCTTCTCAATTCCAGAGTCACAGCGTCCTATTTCAGCCCCAAATGTCCCAAATGGACACCTGTACGCACCGACTGGGAAATTTCTAAATCTGTGTGAAGTTTCAACCGCATCCCACATTAGGTCAAGAATAAGGGTTTTGCATTTTGAATAAAGCTTCGATTTAGAAGTTTATCTAAATTTAAAGAAAATGTTAAATATGTAATAGAATTCAGCAGTTTAAAACAGTCCTGTAAGAATATGTTAAATGGCGTTTTTATATTTTCATAGGAACGAATATTGTTTCTGACCATATTCATTTGCTTTACATGAGAGATAGCTTAGCAAATATTGATCTCTAAATTTTTTTTTATCCTCTTTTTAAATCCATCGTACAATTCCATGTATCATATATTTAAGTTAAAAGAATATTCAAACTTATGAGGTAAAATTCACATGGCGTCTCTCATAGTTATGTTTGTGGGATCTTCAGCTGATTGGCAATGGATTTTGAGGAGTTGATTGGAAATTTATAAACTAGCAGTCACATGTATAGGCATGCAACAATCAGTCAATAGGGTTCCATTGTAAATAGCTATTCAATGGGAAGTAAAAAACAAACTTTTTTTTGGGATGGAGTGTGAAATATAGATAATCAGTAATATTTGCAATTGTTTGATTGAGTTGAGAAAGGGAAAGCGTGTTTATAAGCCAATATGAAATAATCTGAGGATAGTTCATAGTAGGTGGTGAAGCTTATGATTTTGGAGTTTACGTAAAATAAAATAGGTGGAGTAGACCATAATGAAGAAAGATATTAGAAAATCAATTTATATATTATTATAGATAATTAGATGGATAGATCAAGCAGATCAATACATATGTATAAAAGTTAAAGGCAACCTATATGTGTATTGAAAGATATCAATTTGTGTCACCTAACTTGAACATATTATAAATCACTTAATTTTGGCGTAGAGATTATTTTATATCTTTTCACTTAATTTGAGCATTGTAAAGCATTTTAAACCTCATGTTATACTCTAGTTCTCTATTCTTATCTCACACACAATGCATGTGAGATTAAGAACCAACTGGATAAAATGAAAAAATTGATCTTTGTGTTTCCACATCAAAATTTATTAGTTGAGAACAAAATAAAAATGACTTAGATGAAACAAAATAATTAATGGATGACCAAATAGAATAACAACTTGAACTGGTGTCCAAATAAAAACAAATATGTAAATACATTTATTCAGCAAGAAAGCGAAAAGATTATATTGATAAATTTTATACCATTTGATCAGCACAAAAAGGATTATAGAGGGGAAAATATCATTTAGATAGTAAAGGTGTTCATAGTCCAATCAAAGACTTGCTAACACCATCTTTGATCCAAAAAAAATTTAAAAACCTCACCAAAAGAAGAATGCGAGGACACGATACATATATTTTACATTGTTAGCATAATCGAATTAAAAGGTATGCCTTTCTTTGAGGTGATGTGACCAAAGTCTCAAATGCTTCCTCACCACTTGCTATGACATGAGGAACTTGTTATTATAGATTATGTCTCTAGAAGCCAAGTGCATACAAGGATTTGTGTACACATGTATCTATGCAACAAAAAATATATGACGTTAAAAGAAAAAACTCAAAACCCATGCTCATTATCCCCCCTACCATATTTCCATCATGGAGCCTTGTTGACTCTAGTCAAACCCCCAAGTAAGAAAAGTACAAAATGCCCACGGGAAATTTCATGGAGTTCCATCATACATCACATAATAACAAAGGTGGGGGAAATCTGGTGTTTTCATATACGATCTCTCATATTGTAGTGTTTTCTTTGCTATGGTAACTTAAAAAAAAATAGGTATCCTAATTTTTGAATGCTTTTGCATGATTTAGCCTAGTTCCTACAAATAGAAGATAGGGGTATGTTAGTGGACGAGCAAGAAAAATGAAAAATTGAAGCATAAAAAGTAAGTATATGTGTATAATCAATATAGACAATGTGAAACTAAAAATAATTAATAATATTTACAATTGGTTCAACGAATCTATTTATTGATAATGAAATGTTTTTGTACTGACATTCACTATTCATGGTGTTTAACAAGGGTGAGAAGCATTGGATTGAGTTGTTCGATCATTAAAGAATTTGAAAAGGACAATTTACAATATACTAATTTTCTTAGATGCCTATTGTATCTGTGCAACATTATAAATGAAATAATATATATATACAATAAAAGAGGTTATCATTATATTTTGTAAATGGAACATCTTGAATACATGGCATCCTGGTAAAGAATTAAGTATAAGTAATTTATTGTAGAAGTTGAAAAGAGAGATGTGGAAACAATGACAAATGCAATGAATAGAATAGAGTATTCTTTTGGTAGACAAGTGCATGTGAGAATTTGTGTGTCCATGTGTATAAGCAACAAAAAATATATGACAATGGAAGGAAAAAGAACTAAACCCATGATCATTCTCCTCCCTACCATATTGGCATCATGAAGCTTCACGAGCTCTAGATAGACCCCCAAGCAAGAAAGGAAAGTAAGGTCCATGGAAAATGTCATGGACTCTTATCATTTATCACACAATAACAAAGTTGGGGAGAAACGGGTGTTGTCAAACAAGATCTCTCATATTGTAGTCTTTTTTTTGTTGTGACAACTTAATGAAATTAGGCTTCTCGATAAAGAATTGGCATCATGGGATTTGAAGATGGCTAGAGAAACATGGATAGATGAAATATATAGAAGATTGTATAATAAATAAAAAGGTGCATCTATCTTCACAAACATATATATCAGTCTAGATTTTATTTTGCAAGTGCTTATATTTGCATTGCATGGCTAAGATGTATATGCAAAAATGTATTTGTGAAACATGGGAACATGTAACAACCAATAACTAGAAAGGCTAAAAATATAGTCATGTACAAAATTAAAACTAGGCCAACCATGACATTGTAAATGGTTTAGTTGAATGGAGCGACATACACCATTGTCATGGGCTTGTAGGGATAAACAATGTGATGCAATCAAAAAATTGGTTGTCCTCTTAGAATCACATGGCAATGGTGTGTGGTTGTCCTGCATAATCACATAAACCACAATCTACAATGTTTATAAAAGGGGAAATCTTAAAGGATATTTTTTTTGTGGAAAAAAAATCATACATTTGACTTCAAAAAAGATATTCTAGTCTACCCATTGTATTTTTGCATGTGTGTATAGTTATCTTTTTAGCCTATCTAAAATATTATTTAGATATAGATGTTTATCAAGATAGAAACTTTGTGGATGGGTTTGCAATTCAAATAGATGAGAAAAAAAATATCATGAAACATATTGGTACAAGATTTGAGCTACGTTGTTTGGTAATAAATATTGAAGACAAGTAGAGAAATTGTATAAGAGGTGTTAGAATGATTAATTTATTGTTCATGTCTTTCACTCTTTGCTTATTGCTCCTTGCTATATGTTTGTATCTTTGGCATTATACCCATTTTGGAGAATTCAAAGAGATTATGGCTCTTTATGGATGGAGAAATTACAGTTAAATCTTCTTTCTTTCATAAAAAAAAATGGTTAGGGTTAGTAATTTTTTCACCCTTCGTTTATTGTTTGTACTTATCTTTGTGCATCTTTGATGTTATACCCATTAACATAGGAGTAATTGCATATATATATATATATGCAGATGGCTAGTATGAAACCATAAAGATATTCAAGAAAAAATTAGTTTAGTGGCTATTAAGTGTTATTCTAATAGCTCTTTTAGAATTTCTTTATGTGTCTATAATATTTAGTGCCAAGTAATGTAGCATAAATTTTTAATTAAATCTATGGTATTATAACCATTTTGTTTCAGGTTATTGCTACCCATTGGCTTTACAAGTTCTATTTAATGTGGGTTTACTGCCAAAGAACATAGCTCAAATTTTGAATTGACAAGCCAACTCTTACATAGACTACTTGTCTTGTATCAATATGTTTAATGTGGGTTTTTGATTATCTGTCATTTACTTTTGATTCTTATTGCTTTCTAATAGTTCTTTACAATTTCTCTATTTTGTCTATAATATTTAGTGCCAAATAATGTAGCTTGAATTTTGAACAGAGAAGCCAATTGTTACATAGATTGCTTGTGTTTTATTAATATCCACTTCCACATAATAGACTATTCATTATTGTAGATCACTTGTTTTATTCTCCATGCTCTTAAATTATATTTAATGTGGGGAGAATAGAAGAGGTGAACTATGATAATTTGTAAACACATTGTTCACAAAGAACATATAACATGTTCGATTCACACAAAATACAAAACTGGACATACCTTCACAGCTACTACACTACTTTTATCTTCAATACCTTTATCTTTTCATACTAACCCTCTGCATATATATATACATATATATACATATATATATATATATGTATATATATATGTATATATGTATATATATATGTAATTGCTCCTATGTTAATGCGCATATATATATATATATATGCAATTGCTCCTATGTTAATGTGGATTTAAAAAATATGCATATGTAGGGGAAATTGTGTGTATGTTTATGTAGTATAACATTAAAAAACATACATTGTTCATAGAAAGCAATATGTTTTATGATATTCTCTTTCTCTCATCTATTTGTAGCTCTCTATAACAAGTTGTTATTTGTGATAGTTTAGCTGTTGTATTTTTTATATCTTAAGCAAGGTAAAAAAAATTGTGCATTTAATTAAGGATTGTGTCCCCATGTATTTTTTTGCATGGCATGACACTTTAGGAGTTTCTTATTCTATTTTACTTGTGACAAGAATTGTTTTTAACTTCAAAATTCTAAAATTTTGTAGATTGATATAAACTACAAACATGACATTCACCTCTACCTTTGGACTGCTTTCAATATTTTTTGGTCTATGTATGTTTTTTGGCCTCTAGTTATTGTCCCTTGTCATCTTTGTGCATCTTTGGTGATATACACATTTTGTACAGTAGAAGCTTTGTATAACAAATTATTCATAGCCATAATTTACACCTTCTATTCTCAATATGTTAAAGTTCTATTTAAAAAGGGTTTTTGAACATTTGTTATTTGAGAAATTGTAAAACAGTTGTTAGAAAAACACTTAAGAATCATAGGTAAATGATAGATGATCGAAAACCCACATTAAATAGAACTTTAAGAGAGGTAGGACAACAAACATAAACTAAAAAAATTGAAACCAAGCCAAAGGTTTTCGTTCATCTCTCATTTATGTGTAATTCTTAAGTGTTATTCTAATACCTCTTACAACTATTACATAGACTACTTGTCTTATACATATATGTTTGATGATATTCTCTTTTCCCCATATGTTTGAAACTCCTTCTAACAAACTATTAATTATTGTGGTTATTTTGTTTGGATGGAACATGTTATATTTCTTGTATCAAAATGTTTCATGATTTTATTTTTTCCTCATCTGTTTGAAGTTCCCAATAACAAACTATTCTTCATGATATATTTTTTTTCAATTCCCCATAACAAATTGTTCATTATCATAGTTTTCCTTTTCTATACTCCATATTTTAAAGTTCTATTTAATGTTATTTTTATCTATAATATTTAGTAGAAAATAAGTGTTATTCTAATACCTCTTATACATTTTCTCTATTTGTCTTCAATATTTACTACAAAATAATGTAGTTTGAATCTTGTATGAATATGTTTCAAGTTTTTCTATCTATGTATAAATTTTCAAAAATGGGCACTTGGTTTTCTTTACATAAAAATATTTAGGATCACATCATTTAATTGATCTCATAACCTAAAGAAAATAGGTATTGTCATAAAGAACTAGGTTTAAATAATTGATTTGGCAAGCTAAAAAGATAGCAGTATAAGGATGGAGAAATGAAGTTAAAAGAATACAATATGTTGTGTATTTGTAGTAGTCAGTCTATGATGGTGCAAAGAAAAACCACAAAACCTATGCTCGTTCTCCTCCCTACCATATTGGCATCATGAAGCCTCATGGGCTCTAGCAAAACCCCCAAGCAAGAAATGTATGGAAGACACATTAGAAATTTAGTGGAGTCATATCATATATCACACAATGGTGAAGTAGAAAAAATTTGGGTGTTTCCATATACAATTTCTTATATTGCAGTATTTTTTTTTTGTAACAACTTTAAAAATATGGGTATGCTAATAAAGAACTACCTATAGATATTTTTTCCCATAAGATGAAAAGATAACTGTAGGAACATGGACAAATGTAATGTGTACAATAGACTATGTTTATTGTAGTCAAGTGTATGTAAGAATTCGTGCATGCATGTATCTATATAGTAACAAAAATATGGACTCTATCTAGCCATGTGCGAAGAAAAGGGTTGAATGTATAACTTAGTAAAATATAAATTTATAAAACAAACCTTGTTTATGCTTACATCTATGGTTATCTCTTAGGTACCAATTTTCCCACAAGTAGGCTTCATATCTCCTTGTCCATCTATGCTTGCATTGAGCCCAACATGATATTACTGCAAAGCAACATTTTATTTAAATATATCAAAATATATGTGCCTCACCAAAAAGTGTATACCTTGGCACTTTTTCACTCATTTTGGCCTTTTTTAGTGGATTTTAGTCTTGATTACCTTAATTCAACCTTGTAAGCTTGCAATTCAACACTAACCTAACGTTGTTTTACTAAGGCGTTGTGAAGTGTTGTAATGCATTTCCTCACTTTTCTAAGACCCTTTCAATATAATGAACACCTAAATAATACATTCTTACACCTTCCTAAGCCTTAAGACAGAGTGTTGTAAAGTGTTGTGTTGCATTTTCATATTTATCTAGGCTTATCACCCCTAAATCAACCCTTTTTATATGCTAATTTTCCCTTTGAATGCATCTTTAGCCCTGATCTAAGTGTGTTTCAGGAGGAAAATATAACAAAATTTATTAAACATAGATCAATTCCCGACAATCATTAAATTTTTCCTAGGAGGACTAGGTCGCCACTTTGGGCGACCTATCCCTCTAAGCATAAAATTCAAATTTTAATTAAGATTCAACATGAATCTTGCCTCTTAAACCCTAGGGCCAACCTATTAGGTTGCACTTCAGGAAAATTAGGGTTTTACTTGTACAAATGGGTATGTGTAGGATCATGATGGGCCAAAAAGTGGCGATATCTAAGTGATATGATGGCCCATGTGGCTGACGACTTTTTTTTACCCAAAATTGATGAAATGAAAATGGTTTTTAAATGAGATTCTCAGATTTCCACCATATAAATTATGTTTTACTTTGAATTTAATAAATAATTATTATTCATTTTCTATTTGAATTACGAATAAAGTCTGGATTGATAGGTTGATTGAAAAACATCTATAACTTTCAAATAGGATCACATTTTTTGAATCTGAAACATGCATCGCATTCCATGCTTCACATACTATAGGATTTAAAAAAAAAATGAATTTCATGAAGTTTTAACCAAGATAAGGTGGTTAGACATACGAGTTTTTATATTTTTTAAAATTTGTAATAAAAAATCATAATTAATTATTTACTTGGACAAAATTACAAAAAAAAATGCATCACATCGAGATATGAGTCTCCTACTTATATCTAAAATATTATTATTTTATTATGGTTGGGGTGGTCAGACAGACACCTTCTTATGTTTTCCCTAAAATGTAAGTACTACTACATTGAAATTTCAAATTTTTGCCAAATAGATTTTTATTTTCTTAAATAAACCTAGTAGTTTAGAAACTACATTCAATTTTCTATAAATTCTATTATTACATATTTTTTAAATAATATAGATAACTTATTCAAATTTTTACGTCAAGTTTCCTAACTCTAATTTTCTAAATTTTATTGCCACTTAAGGCCCTATTTTTCCATGATGATTTTGCACATACCCAAATAAGGGTTTTCACCTTCATTTTGAAGGTCCACTAGCTCATTTTTACATTCCTACTCTCAATCATCAAGTACTCAAGCAACCAAGCAAGCATACAAGCATTAGGGATTTTAGACCTCCTACATTGAAGTTGCTCATGGATGTTGTAGACCATCAACAAAGGTTTGGTAAGCATCGCTATTGTGTTATCATTCACTCTTGCTTTGCTTTTTTTTTTATCTCATTTCGGTTTAATCACCTACAAAGGGGTTTGACTTAGGAAAACACCTATTATCTAACCCCAACAATTTTTGGTCTTTGCATGTATTTGCAAATATTTTGATGGAACTTAGGTTAAGGAAAAATTGTTGCAAGAAGTACCAACATTCTCCTCAAGTTAAATCCAAAGTCTCAAGCCCTAGGAAGGACAAAAGACAAGTTGCAGGTCACTTTCAGAACTTCTTATCACAAATTGTTGTTGAATAGGTGAACAACAACCAGAACCCACAAAACAAAATCCTAATTCCTTGGAAATACACAAGAGGACTAGGTTGCCCCTATTGGTGACCTTGTCCCTGTGTTAGGCCTAGAAAAGGGTTTCTATCTTTTTGGATACCCATTTTCCTAAAACCTGTTTCAGGAAAGTTTTCTAGTTGGAGGACTAGGTTGCCCCTCTTGGCGTAAGTGTCCTATCATTTTCTAGCACTTTCTAGGAGCTTCTAGGAGCATTCAACTGTCACATCATTTCTCCATGTACACACTTTCTATCCTACTCTATCATTTTCTAGAAAGTACACATTTAGGGCATATAGTTAGGTAGTTTGCATTTGCTTAGTTTTACTTTATTTCCATTTGTATACATTTAGATTAGTTTCATTTTACTTTCAACATTAGCCATAAATCACACACATTCACAACCATCATCAAATCCCTACCTCCCTTTTGAATGAACTTAGCCTTAAACATATCAACATGGAGGAAAGAGAACCATTCTTCCACTAAGTGCTATTAGGGTGAAAAACCCTAAGAACCTAGTAAGGGAATCCTCTTTCCCTAGTTCAAATATATGTTTTTGGGAGTTCAATATGTATCTGGTTAGATGTGTATGGAATGGTAAAAAAATATTTCAAAACAACTTACAACAACAACAGGAGGCCAAATTTTGTAGATTGTGGAGCACAATACTTGTAAAACCCTCCAATCTGCTATTTAATGGATGTAAATGGTAGGATTTTTCAATAGTCTACTATCAATGCAACATGATAGTGACTCATTTTACAATGCAACCAAAACAATATACACATCCTCACACTACAATAGTGAATATTTCATTTACTCCCCATGTGCCATCGTGCAATAGCTCCAGGATGCATTAACCCTCATGTGAGCAAATACTTACCATTTTGTTTCCATTGATCGAGGCAACCAACTCCACCACTACCAAACTATGTGGTCAAAAAACTCTGTTGTCATTGTAAACAAGTTCAACCAATCCATAAAAAATTGCATGGAGGATTATCATATATTAGACAAAAATGCAATGTAGACAAGACTATATATTTTTGAATGTAATATACAGGAAGAGCAAAATAGTGAAATGCTCAAAAGAGAATATTGTAGATCAACATTTTCCAGCTATTTGAATCAAATAAAACTAATAGAAAATATAGAAAGAACACATAAGAATATGTGCAAGCAAAGCATGAAGGACAAATGAGAAAAAATAGGATATATAGGCATAGAAAATGGAAAATAGAACATAGTTACAGAATTTTAAACTCATTAGTCAAATACAACACAATATTTTTGAAAATGTTTCTAGAGTATGTGAATATATAGTTTAATATACTGAAATTTTCAAAACATGTTAAATTGACTTATAGAACTTTTAGCCTCTACTTATTGTTGGTTGGTATCTCTATGCATCTTTAACACTTAATGTTGTTTGTATGTGCATATGTATCAATTTGTAACAGTTGCAACTGCATGTTAAAATCGGTTGAAATAGAATTGTATGCAATATGAAATCTATGTGAAAAACATGAAGACTCATGGGCTTAAATAGAATCACCAATAAAGAAAAGTAGAAAATACTGATGGTGAATTTGATGGAGTATTGTATATATTATATAGTGTTAAAATTACAAAAAAAATGATGATTTTAATATATCATTCCTTAGATTGCAATGGTATATTTTATAGAAATGCATTTAGAATAACATAATGCAAATGTTGTGACAATTTTAGGAGAAATTATTATCTTGGTAAAGAACTCTATATAAATAATCAATCAGATAAGCTGAAAGGATAGTTGTACAAACATGGAGAAACGCAACGGGAAGAGCAAAGTATGTTCCTAGAATCCAACTGTATGGAAGTATTTGTGTACATATCTATCTATGCAACAAGAAATATTTGGTGTAAAAGGAAAAAGCACAAAACCCATGCTCAATCTCTTGCCTACCATATTCAAATTATGAAGCCTTGTGAGCTTTAACCAAATCCCCAAGCTAGAAATTTATGAAACACCCATGAGTAATTTCATATATGATCTTTCATATTGTAGTGTTTCTTTTGCTCAATGTTGGGGAAAATCTGTTGTTTTCATATATGATGTTCCATATTGTGAAGAGTGTATTCTTCTAAATGTCATATACAAAAAGTATGAAACAACAAAATGTGGAAAGGTGAATTGGGTAGATTAATATTAATGGGTGCATATTGGCATAGTGTATTGAATAGAAATTCAATTGCTGAACATACAAAAGATAGTAAACAATAAGAAAATTATCTTTAATGTTTAATGCTGAAGATGATGGAAAGCATATAGGGGCAATTTAATTTGGTAGGAAAAATTAGAGTATATAGGCACAAAAAATGAAAAATAGAGCATAGGTGCACTATTTAAAACTAATCAATCAAATGAAACACAATATTCATGAAAATGTTTCTAGAATAGTTCAATATATATTTTAATAGACTGGATTGATAAAAAGTGTCACTTAATTGTACAAATTTTTACCTCTAATTATTGTTCCTTGGTATCTCTATGCATCTTTGACATTATACCCATTTTGCATAGGTTATTACTTGGTATGTTTTTGTAAAATTTATCTTAAAATTTTTCAAAAGGGGATGGTATATGGTGTGGAGCCAATGTGAAATGAAATCTTTCAAAACCTTTTTTCATAATTTGGAACCTGAGGTAGAAACATAAGCATTTGGCGGGGGTTGGAGTTGTTCCAATCGGGCCTCTTCGCTATGACATCGAGCAGTGTATTTGTTGTTGCTTAGTCTAGAGTATCTCTCAAATAAGAATGCTAGATCAATATAGATTCTTTCACTTGTTTTAGCATGAGAGATAAATGAAAAAGTTAGCCCCTACCTTTCTTTGTTGCCTATGTTTATTGCTTCTCTAGTCTAATGTTAAGCCTTGTGATTTATGTATTGTGACTACCCATGCCATGGTGAGTGGAATTTGTGTCTGAGTGCCTCGATTTATAGTTGGGATGGGGATGTCCCTTGAGTTTTGTGGGTCCCATTATGGTCCAATCTAATTTTGGAAACATATAACAACATAGCTAGGTAGATTTAGCAATTTGCAATGTGCATTGTACACAATAGCTATAACAAGACCAAGGGATCCATTGACTAGGCGAGCTCGAATCCAAACATTTTTTGTTAGCATCACCTATTCACCAACACAAAGTAGTAATTCTGGGAGAAGCTAGTCATCATCTCCATAATCAGATGTATTTTTTTGTGTTACTCAAGCAGTGCTAATGGCCATGGATAGGTTTAATTGTTTGATCATTTTTTTATTGTGGAATATGACCAAGTCATTTGTGGTAAAAAAATGTGTTGCAACATAAAAAAATTCTCTTTCTATGGGTGAGAGAATTTTATTTGTTTGTTTCATAGTCTCTTCCCAGTCGTTGTGGAGAGCCTCACCATTTCTTATATGGAGAAGGATTGCCTGAAACTTTTGTTGAGCAAGACTATCTCCTTGTTGGCAGAAAATAGTGTCCAATGTTACTGAGACTATGAAAGTATACCATACTTGGCTACATCAAGTGAGCATGAAGCACAAATAGGAGTATCCATGACTGGCGTAAGTTGGGCAAGATCACCAACAAGGATTATATAAACACCACCAAATGGTTGCCTTTGGTTATTGGGGAATGCTTAGTGCATCTGGCTATCTATTCTGAGAAACAACTTCGGGCCTAGAAAACTCATTTCATCTATCAAAATGTATTGAATATATTTAATTTTTTTTGGGAATATTCTCAATGGTTGGTCTTGCAAAGGATTCATATCCTTTTATGGGAATGCAAAGGGTTGTATGGATTGTGGAGGCACATTTTTTGTAGGTAGAAACACCTATATGGGTCAATGTGAGTAGTGGGCTATTGCATCTAGTACTAGAGGCATTTATTTGTTTCCTTATAAAATCTATCAAAAATAATTTACCAGTGCCAACTATTCCTTGAATGATCATGTGGAGAGGACCTTTGAGGGAAGGATCCATGTGATGGGATTGGATGATTTGAAGAGCTAGTTGTTGTTTTGGTGAAAGTTAATGGGATGTTGTGTTTATAATCAAGGATTGTATCATAGATTGCTCCCATTGTGCCTTGGACAATGGAATGAACTGCAAATCAATATTATGAAATTTTTCAAGCACATTGTTTGTATTCAATGAATGGTTCATATCAAAGTATCGCCTACCCAATAGCTGCAACTAATTTATAATACTAAAGTTTCTAGTAGAACAAGCTAAGAGAAAACTTCCCATTCATATTCATCCATAGAAATTTGGTTCAAATAATCACTATCATTTCCATTATGTTCTTCAATCATGGATGTAACTATAATTCTATTAACATGCCAAGGATGATAACCAACTATTTTAAAATATTTCCAATTTTGTATTATGTCTTGTTTGGCCAGACCTATATCTATGTGAATGTTTTAGAAAGGTTTGTATAACATAATTTTAGTCCAACAAAATATCTCAATTATTTTTGTATCTTGAAGGGGAACAGTCTTGAACAAGGGGTACACAAGAACAATTGTAGGTTGGTGTCTCAATTTTTGTTTGTCCTTTTTGTGGTGGTGTGAATGTGTATCAGACCGAGTCAATTAGGGATACATTGCCCAACTCTAGAGGCCTTTTCATATATAAATAAATATAATTTTTTGGTAGGCCTTCATCACCATCAAATTTATTTATACGAAACCATGCAATTTTTGTAACATATGTCGTGTCTCCTATGGAGAAATATCACACTCCACAAGAATATTCATCATGAATTTTTGATATGCAAGAAGTGATCTATCCTCAAATATATTTGTATTTACAAGTCTTTTCAATATATCAAGGTAATTTCTTGATTTCTTCTTAGACTTAGGTGCAAATTTTGAGATATAATTTAATAGAATTTTCCTAGAAATAATTGCTTGGGAATCAACATTGGCATGCTAGATTGCAAGAATGTGTGGGCTATGAATATTTAGGCAATCATCATTTCTTCCTAACTTGTAGGATTCGTTAGACTAAGCATCAGATGTCAATTTAGAGATAAGTTGTTGCTGCCAAGGTGATTTATAGTGGCATTGTAATTGCTCTCCTTTTTTCCTTAAACAAGTATATTCAGAGCATTTTGTGTGCCTTTGAATTGTATTTAGAAACTCATCATATTCTATGATTGGATCACTAGAAAGAATCTAGGTCATGGAATGTAAGCATGGATTTGCTTCAAAACAACGATACATTCTGAGCAATCTTTGTGTAGGGTAACATGGATTCCAAGTTGAAACATATCAACCAAAAAAATTCCTTGCCATCGTAACATCATGGTGATTGGACGAATAAAGAGTGTCTATGTTTGAGGCTTCTGGAAGACATAAAAAACTATGCACGTGTGTAGAGCCATGATGGTGTCATTCATATCTATACCAATAATCTTTTGCATATAAAATCTTTTCAATCACCTCTCTACGAACAATTGAGAATTTATCATGTAGATATAAAGATGTTATATGTGGATTTTGAATAAGACTATCTATCAAGGTCCTTGTTGAAGGATCCATCATCAAACGAGCCTTAAAAGAATAAACATCTTGTAGATCAAACAATTTTGTGTCAGCACATCTTAGAGTGAAAAAAGGGTAGGTATCCCAACTTGTTCAATCATTTCAAATAGCTAGGTTTGGCAAGAGTTCCAAAAAGAGTGAGTCCCATGCAATGATCCACCAAAACACATCAACTGCTCTACTATTTGGTCATCAAGAGTAGCTTGAAGTCATTCATGCAATGTAGATAAAGACTTTGGGATTTTTTCTTGCAAATCCACTTGGATTAAGATAAAAACAATTTGTTGACTGCGATGTCTCATTATCAAGTTTTAGTGAAAATACCTAAACCTAACATGTTTTCCAAATCTATGGTTAAAATATCTAATTAAGTGGAGGGCATATTCCTACAGCTAAATTTGAATATTTCTTGGTTGGAAGGGAAGTGTTGCACCAATGGGTAATAATGTTGGAAAAGACATTGTAAACCTTCAGTGTTGTATTCATTAACAAGAGAAGATTTAATTTCATGCCAAAACAAGATATTCTACTCCTTTTTTTCAATTTGTAATACCTATTTGTTTGCTTGGAGCTCTTATGTAGCATTTGACAAGAAAGGGATAAATGATGAAAAGGTTGAAGAGCCATTTTCATGTTCAGAAGAATTTGTTTAGTTGGTTGATGACATCAACTCTTCATCAGAAAATTTCTCTATTGTATGCAAGAAATTAGACACATCGACAACAATATCAAGTAACATATTAAGATCCTCAACATTAATCTTAGAATCATTGTAGTATTTTTCATATTGAATTTTATATTTCAATGCAACCATGACATGATGTTTTTTAACATAGTAGTCCTAGTTTCCACCTTCCATGGTGGTCCTTTGTATGATCACAACCTAAAGGTATTGTAATCTGCACGACAAAAGTCTTCCAATGCTCAAGATATCTCAAGGAAATATTATTATTTGACCATTGTAATTAAACTTCCCTCCTATAGTGTATGATACTTGTAAAACTGGAGCCACCCTAGCAATAAGCATTTCTTCAACTTGTGTTAGCTTTTTTAGAAAGAATGGTTATGGGCCTCCATCCATGCCATTTGTAGAGCTGAAACAATTGGAGCTTTTTTCAAAATAACATCCAAAACATATGGTTGTTGAACTGGATACATAAGTGCGCACCCCAATGTTGTTTTATTTGCATATTTGGCAAACAACAAGGTTTGACAATGCATCTATGCAGTGTTAGAACCATTTCACGGAAGGAGGTAGCAATCATTAAAAATTTCTTTGAGGTGTTGTTGGTGCACTGGTGCAATGAGAGGATTGAGATGAGATTGTATATTGAACATATCTTGTGATGTTGATATCGATATGTTTCTATCCAAACTATCATGCACACTTTGGTAGCCTGGGAGAAGAAGACAATCTGGGAAAAAAGGAATGGGATTTACCATTTCTAATGCGGGATGCAAGGGAAGATTGACAATAGGTAGAGTTGCATGTGTGGTTGCTACAGTTATCCTTTTTTGCAACTATTTTGTACGACGCTTTGCATAAATTTTCCCTTCATGCTGGGTAAAGTACAAATGGTGTTGTTGCTATCTTTTAGCCTTTTTTAATTCAACAATTGACTAGACTATTGAACTTGAATGTATTCAGACAGCCTAGGAATATACATACAAGCTCAACCATATTAGCATATATGAATATACATGTATATCCATAGATCTATTTAAAGTAGTAATTATACATAGACATATAACAAAATATATGTGTATCCATGTGTATATAAATTTGTATCTATGGATGATCACAAAATGAATAACATGGTTTGAACATTGGAATATATAAAAAATATATACAAGTATTCTACAAATTCTTGTGTTAACCATTTTCACTATTTCATTATTGCTATGTGTCATGTTTGTAAGAATAAAATATTGGATGCACATAACCAGTCCAAAGTTGTGCAGTTATGTTGGGCTTTGCATTTTTTTGTGTCTATATACCCTAAGTTTTCCTTACCCATCAAATTATCTAGGGCCTATCTATTAGGAGTTTCCCACAAATTTTTTTGTTATCCCAGGCATGCAAAACATTCCTCATCATTGGCAATGAATATATATGGAAGGATGGCAGTGAGTTCCCTAGGGCTACTCACCACAAAGGTCCATGTAGGTGGAGTTTGTTGAGCACATAGGATGGTGATGCTTGAGGGTTGGGTTTCCTTGGTAGGAAAAAGAAAAGTGGAAAATTCTTGCTTATGTTGTTGCACGATGGTAATGAACACAACAAGAGGAGGTATACCTTTTATACAATTTCACTATCTGTCTATAATATTTAGTAGCAAAGAATGTAGCTTGAATTTTAAATTAATAAGGAAATTTTTATGTACATTGATTTTCTTGTATCAATACTTTTCAATAGGAGCACTTGCATATATTTATATATATGCAGAGGGTTAGTATGAAAGCATAAAGATATTCAAAAGAAAATTACTCTAGTAGCTGTAAAGGTATGTTAAGTTTTGTGTTTTGTGTAGATGGGACATGTTATATGCTTTTTGTGAACAATGTATATTTTGAATGTTATACTACATAAGCATACGCATACAATTTTCCCTACATATGTATATTTTTTAAATTCACATTAACATAGGAGCAATTGCATATATAAATATATATGTAGAGGGTTAGTATGAAAAAAAAAAGGTATTGAAGATAAAATTAGTGTTGTAGCTGTGAAGGTATGTTCAATTTTGCATTTTGTGTGAATAGAACATGTTATATGTTCTTTGTGAACAACATGTTTATAGATTATCATATTTCACTTCTTCTATTCTCCATATTTTAAAATTCTATTTAATATGGGTTTTCAATCATCTGTCATTTTCCTATGATTCTTAATTTTTTTTCTAATAGCTCTTTTACAATTTCTCAATTTGTCTATAATAATTAGTACCAAATAATGTATTTTGAATGAAATGAAACATTTAAGTTATCCATTATATTTGCATCCTTCTCAACTTTAGACATGGAAGACAATTTTGTTATTATTTTCTAGGCTCTCTATTCTTAGCAATACAATTTGTTTTAAATTCACCATGCAAATATGCACACAAGAATTCTAATCTATAAGACTTCCTTTTGAAATTTTGGTTGGTTTGTTGTCTATGTATATGTCATCCAAAGACATGCAATATTTTAAATATATAGTTGCAGCTGCTAGAAATTGATGCATATGTAGATAAAACCAAAGGTGGTACACACATCTTGTTTGTGTATATATATATACATATATATACATATACATATATATACATATACACACATACATGCATACATACACACACACAAACACATGATCTAACTATTGCGTACATAAACTAATACATTCACTATTTCTTTGTAATTACCAGGATAATAGGAAGGATACTATTGAGTGGTTTCCTTAAATTATGATCATGTGCTTTAAAGATCTTACCATAGTTTTGTGCACTAGTTTTGGGTGTTTTTCAATGTATTGATTTTCAATAAACACATTGTACTTGCATAGTCCAAACAATTTTTTAACTTTTCTATGAAAATGC
>CM021105.1:206031837-206077915 GCA_007115665.2 Sequoiadendron giganteum
TATATATCAAGATTTATTCCCAAAGTGAGATGCACATATCTGCCCACACTGTCTAGTAATGTATGGAATGCCATGGGTGGATTCTTGGATAGACAGATGGACAAATGGATATGGATCATCTTGCGATAAGATAAGGTGTTTGCACAAAGGATTCTCATTCGGATAATGCTTCAAAGCTCAGATAATGTTGGGATTGGATAGGATTAATGAAAATGACCCATGTCAAGATGTTTACCATAAGCAAGTTAAAAGTGTGCACCAAACCTTCATCAAGATCAAGATAAGGTAGATAAATGGTTCATGGATGAATGAATTTAAGATGGACGAAATGTTGGCTTTATTATGGATGCATTAAGATGCTTTCTCCTAAACTGGCACATGTAGATGCTTGATTCTATGCATGACGTCTGTTTTCCAAGTTTTCACCAAGGTACTTGTCCAAAGCGCCACTGAATCGGTTTTCACTAGAGGCTGATTTTTTTCTTTACTATTTTCAATCCTTTTTCTGATTTTTTTGGATTTTTATATTTTTGATATTTTTCTATTTTATGTGTTGATGTAGATTCTTCTATCATAATGTGCCATCGATATCTTGTTTGAATAATTTTCCTTTCCAAGACACGTGCACTTGAAAGCAACTTTTGAGATCCCTTATCTGCTTTGTTGATACTAGAGTTAACTTTGTCTTTGTGTGCACATCATGATATATTTCCTTCTGAGTCCTTATGATGAAGGGTGACTAACAATACATGGTCAATGTGAGATTTGGATATCATGTGTGGAGGCGTGGGTGAAATGCTTTTATGAATAAAATATGGATTGGTTGATAGTTTGGAATCTTTGACTCTCCAAACTTGGGAAGATGAGCAATGATGGGTGGATATGGAAGTGTGCATGGAATTAGGATCAACTATTTGATACACTTTGTATGTTGCTTGGGAAGCTTTCTTTTTCCTTTGTGGACATCTTTGATAGATACCTTTCCCTTTTTTATTTTTCCCCATAGTTTCTTTGACTGATGGAGTTTGATAGGGATAATCATTCTTTGTATTCTCTGGTATCCATATGTATTTGATTTGTCTGATATGCTTCTTAGTTTCTTTTTATTTGATAATGTTCTTCATGCTTCAATTCAAGTCTTTCTTTTGATGTTGGTCCCAATTCATGGATGGGGTGATGGGTGGATGAAGATTCATGACGTGGCTAGTTGTGGTATTGGAATTGGTTTCATCATAAGGATTCTTCGTGCCCCATATGTTGATGTTTGCTTGAGATGAAGTTGCCCCTAATTTTATAGAGGTATTACTGATTTGTTTATATCCCTTTATTATCGAATAACCAAGGCCTTGATTCTTAGGATTGCCAAAAATTTGTATCGGTTCCAGGATACCCTATTCATGTAGGCCTAATCCTCTGCCTTGATAATTCATCTGCTGAAAAAACTTATTTGCAATAGGATATGATTTACCTTGGAAACAAGGTGCTAATCCTTCTCTACTCTATGGTGGATCTTCAAAAGTGACAACTTCTTTATTGATGAGGTATCTTTAGCTTGGTTTTGTGAGATATTAGATTGTAGTGCTTCTTCAAGAGGTGTTGATGCTTCACTATCCACACAAAAATCTTCCACATGATCCATTCTTGATATTCTTTCACATGACATTTTTGATTCACAACTTCTGTAGAATCCTTCTTCATGACCCATTTCTAACATGTCTCTGGATTTCTCTATATTTTGATCATGTGTACAAATGTTAAGAGTAGGAAACTCTTGTTCCTTAGTAATGATGTCAAGAGTATGAGACTCTTTTTTTGAATGATCATCTACATGTCCATATAAAGAAAGCATCTCATGGGTAGATGGATGATTATGTGCTATGTGGATGTGATCATCTCATATAGATAGGAGAGTGTCCATTATATCATTGTAATAGCTTGGAGATACAAATTCTTGATCTCGAATGATTTTGGAATTTCTCTCAACATGCTTTGGATCAAGTTCTTGACATGGGTCAATTTCAAAGAATGGATCGTATACAAGGGGTTCTTGGGTATCATTCTTAGGCATGGGAAGTGGCTTAATATCCACTTGTTCTTTGAATGGATTTGGATCAAATGTAGAGCTAGGGATTCCTTCAATATCTATAACCATGAGGTCAAAGGATTTTAATATGTCTTGGGAAGGACCATTGCTAGACCTTGATGGAAGATGTGGATCATGTTTTAGAATAAATTCTTGAGATATGTCCTCTAACTCATTAGGTGATGTAGAGACATTTTCAACATGATCATTGGTGAATGAATCTTGGATTATGTCAATAGGATCAAATAACATCAACACTCCTTGAAATAGATCTTTGTAGGAGGGGTCTTGATCATAACTAAAAAATGGCTCTTGATGTATGTTGATTTGATCATTAGATGGGGTAGACATATCTTCATAGTTCTCATTGATGGATTGATCTTGATCATTGTTTTTAGCAATTATGGTGGGAATCTGTTGCAAGCTCTGTTGAGCAAGTAAGGTCTGTGTTTGTTGTTGAGCCAACAATGCTTGTTGTTGGTCATGTTTTTGTTGTGTCAATAATGCTTGTTCTTGGGCTTGTTGTTGAGCTTCTTGTTGATGCACTTGTTGATGGATTGCTTACAATAGTCCTCAGAATTGTGCTTGCGACTACCGAGCTTGGTGTTGGGATTGAGCTTGTTGGGCTACTTGAGTTGCTTGTGCTTGCTGAGAAGCTAGTTGTGCAGCTTGTTGGTTTTGGAGCGCCCTTTTGTGGGAAGCTTCTTGAGCGACTTGCAACATGATGGAGAATGAATTTTTCATATTGTGTTTTGGTAGTGGTGGCGGTGGATGGGGAATAGTGTTGATTGTTGGGGTTGCTTGGATGGTTGCCATCTATTGTTGCGATATCGATGGAAAAAAGGGGGGATTTGGTACGATGTTTTCATTTGGCATTATAGGTTGAATTTTAACATTTTTATGGTTGAGAATCATATTGCCTTGATTTAGGTAACTTTGATTTTGCATAGTGTTACCTTGACTTAGATCTTTGCATGGAGTCATCAACATATTGCTTGGATTTTGAACAACATTAATAGGATTTGCAAACATGTCTACACCAAAGTTTACCAAGTGTGGATTTGAAATGTTCATGTTCAAAAAACTTGTATTTGGCATGCATGGATTTGGTGGGATAATGTTGTTTCGAAAAATCATGCATTGAGTGCTTGGTTGATAGATTTGCAGATTTGGGCTTGGATTTAAATCTATCATTGGAAAAGGTATTCCAAACTTTAGATTGGGAATACTCACATTCGTTGTACTTTTGAGGTTTGGAGGAGATAATGATGCCATGTATAAATGTGAGTTTTGATAATCAATTGGCATTGTGAGACTTTGATAGTTTGGTTGACTTGGACTACTGATGATGGAGGAATCAAGTTTATATTCCATGTTCCTCTTGTGTTTTGACTTTGCTAACCTCCGAGGGGTTTAGGACCAATGATGAGATGGAGGATGAAAGTGTGAGTGATATGGGTGCTTGAATTTTTAGGAGCTTTGGATCAATGCTAGAATTTACGACTTGTTTTGATTTTATTTTGATGATAGTTTGACTAGGTGTAGACATGAAAAATGTACAAGTTCATTTTGGCACGCTTGATCCCGATTACTAACAACATTTCCTCTTAAATAATATTCTCAACATTTCATCATATTTTGCCTCTTAATTTAATAAATCATTATTTATTGGATTAAGTCTTCCTCTTTCAGTGATTAAATTAATCAATTTAATTCAATTAACCTTACATCCCTGTTTAATTAAATAAATCATTTTATTTGATTAAAATATCTAAAGTCCTCTTATTAAGTTAAATAAATTAAACCTTATTTGATTTAATATAACATATTCCCTCTAGATTAAATAAATTAAATCATTTATTTAATAAATCATTTCATCTCAATTCTCGACTTAAATCAATTCATAAATCTTAAGTCTAAACTATCACAGCACCTAATTCTTTATTAATTTAATCAAAACCATGACTAAATTAATCTTTTTAATTAAAATTCTCTAGAGAATGCAACTTGCACGATAAATCAAATACTATGATTTATTAATTCATCTATTTACCCTCACAAAGCATCAAAAGGGAATATTCCCTCATTTGAATTCAAAAAGGCCAAGTGGACTTGGTCCTTCCAACAAGGCATTCAAGATCTCTTACATATCCTTTGCATTCAGCCAAGTGGTCATAACTCCATTTGACTTCTCATCCATCTTGTCATTTCAATATTTCAAAATTCAAATTTATGCATTTATCATGCATATTGGCCAAAATGTGCTCATTCCTCATCCAATCACATGTGGACAAGTGGCACAATGCCATTGGATTATCTTTAATCCCACATTGCTCAAATCTCACTTTCTCTTCCAAATTGAAAGTTATAAATTGGAGACTTCTCTCCTCATTTCTCATCCACAACCTTCATGCAAAGTTACTCTCTTCACATTGAGAGCTAATTTTTCCCATATCACTCAATCATTCACTATTTTCATAAATTGCAACAAGGTTATGCTCAAATCTCTTTGGAGATTTGACCATTTCTACTTAAGAATTGGGAAAGGGCCAATTGCAACAATTCATTGGCACGAATTCCCCCATAAGATCATCAAGCTATTAGCTTAATTAGGATTGAATCTATTTCATTTAAATTTTCTTGTGTTCTTCATTTCCTAATTTAGTTTGAATAGATGGATTTTGTGGGGAATCTCTCATCCTTGTGTACATGCATTTGATCTAACAACTAATGTGTTTTTTTCTCTTGTGGATTTGCAAGTTTAGGCGTTCACATTTTGGCACTAGAAGGAGGGATTGATAAAAAATTAATTACGTTTTTTAAAAAAATTCCGCATTCTTAATGGTTTTTTTTTGCAAACACAACAAACTCAGCCATGCGGTGCTATATTGCACCTCTTTCAACACCATGGCGCAATACTTCGCCACTTTCAAAAACACGATGCCATATTGACCCGTGCTTAGTTTCCTAACTTCGCCATGGATTCTCCTCACCTATGTTTTTTTCAAAATTCCTAACTTTGCCACACTCACCCCCGCGGCACAATACTCCACCACTTTCATCACTACAGCACTGTATCGCACCGTGTTTCCTCCAAACTCCGTTGCTCCATCTCTCCCGCTTAAAAAATTCAAATTTTCTAACCAGGCCACTTCCAAACTCCGCCGCTTACCTTTGTTGTGCTGCTTTTGCACTCTCTATTTCTGCAGAGCGCCGTCCAAAGTCAACTACGCAACACTATATAGCATCTTTTTTGTCAAACTCCGCCTCTTTTGCAAACTCTACCGTGGGAAAATAGTGAAGTTTAAAATTGACATGTGCTTTTTAAATTTAGGATTTGTTGATCTTTGACCTTATTTTTGAAAAGTTGAGTAGCCTTTACGGGGTGCTGTACCCTCACAACGAGCCACTAGGGAAAAAAAAGTCAAGACCTAAACATAAAAAAAATAGGAAAAAACCAGAGACAGCACAGAGATAGCACACCAACAACCAAAAAATAGCCAACCGACCAGCACAGGAGCAGCTAACTGGCATTGTCCCAGTTCTTTAATAGGAAGTCGACCGCCTCATCAACAACCCACTCTTTGTTTTCCTAGCTATTATTCCCCTCAAACTCCTCTTTAATAACATTTGAGAGCACACTAGTAACAAAGTGGCTCAGTTTCATTGTGAAGTGGTTCAAGCCCCTAAACCTTTTATCCAGAATGTTTAGTCTCTTTGCCACCATGTCTAGTTCATCCCCAGCCTCCCTAGTCTGTTGAATCCCACCAGGCTCATTCACCAGTGGAGAGTGCGAGTCATAGCCATGGCAAGGAAACTTGTTGTCCATCGATGTAGGTAGGGGCCTCTCCCCCATGTCACCAATCTCATCATTAGATTCTTCCTCCTTGTACCCTTTGCTATCCGACTGCTCCACCTCAGAGTCCTCAATAATTAATCTCCTCCTAACACTTTCCCCACCAGTCAGCTTTGTGATCCCCACAACTGTATCCCCTCTGGAATCTTTCCTGATCACATTCTTTTACTTGCCCTCTTTGACAGTCGCAACCTATGTACCTTTCTCCTTACCTTTTCTTAGCTTAGTGACATTATCAGTCATGCCCGCCTGAGTGGCCTTTAGCTCATAGAGCCCTTTCGCCACATTGGTATGAGCCATGCCTAACCCACCCTTAAGCTTTTTGGCGGTCAAATTGGTTTTGACACTCCCCACATTGTCAATAAAAGGCTTTCAAGGAGGGCTCTTGGACTCGGCCGGGGAGATGTGGATTGAAGAGATGGGTTCAATGTTCTCAACTCGAACAGTGATGGCTTGAGGTGGGCAGAGAGCGAGATGGAAGTGGTACAGGTAGAGAATAAGCCCCTAATGGAGCAGGAGTGGTGGGAGGTCACAGGGATTACGACAGGCCACTGCATTACATTTGTCCACCGAGCTTTCCAAGTCCATAAGAAGGAAAAATGGAAAGCTAAGCAACATTTTATGTCTAAGATGGTTAAGAAGAGGGAAATGATAGAAAAAAAAAGTCTTGTACCTACCTTCCAGTGTCACATATTTCATCAAAGCCATGCAGACCATGTCCCACGGCTTAGGGAGGTCAGCTCTTTTGAACCCCGCCTAATTCTTGACCGAGGCCTCCACGCCTCTGAAGAACGCCTTAAAGCTCTCATGATCTGGCTTTTTGGTATGTTTAGGATACATTTTCCCCTCGCATCTCAAACCCGTAGCTTGAGTGATGACATCCTCACTAACTTCAAAAGAAATCCCACCAACAGAAACCCTTCTGTCCTTCCAAGAACTAGCAAATTTCCCCAAAAGCGTAGGATCATGGCCTACCAGGCATTCCATAAGTGGGGCAATTCCTCCCTCCACGCAGATGTGCCAGACCAAAGGGTTGTTCTAGAATTCATCACAACTATCTAGCTCCGTCCTGACGCGATCACCACCCATTCTATCAGACTGCTCAGGGAGATCACAAAAAGGCACTAAACACCAAATACAATCGATATGGACAAAAATCACAAATGAATGTTTAATGTAGGGCTTACGGTGATTAATCCCTTCATACCATTTACACACATGAAAGGGAAGTATACAACAGTGAGAAAAGACATCACATTTAATGATTTTTTGATAACAGTGGAGAAGGTAGAAGTTGGCGGAAAAGAAGGAGAGGCACGATATCCCATGCGGGTAATTCACAAGGCTAAAATTAATAACCCACCAAAAAAAGCTGAAAGCACCACCAACTAAATTAGCCAGTGTGAAGCCTCTAGAATATAACCAATACTCATCATGGATGGTCCCATCATTATTAACACACTCACTTCTCCAAAAATAATTAGGGGATAAACCAATTATTCCCATTCCCCAAAACGTGACACACATAGTACCACCATACACCTATAAATAAGTCACTGCCTTCCAAATAACCCAGCATCACATCATCAAATCTAAACTTGATCACATCAATTAAGGTCCCTCCCTGCCATCCCATCATTATTTTATAAGTTATACCCATTCTCCAATCCCAACAAATCAACCCATGGATGCTCTTTATCCTACTCCACACCCTCTCATCTTTACCCGCAACACTCCACCTATCCTTCTTACCAAAAATGGAATTTATCCACCCATACACCCAAATTAACCAGTGGGCCCCCCAGTTAGCTCTTGTCATCCAAAATTTGTAAGTCATTATAAATCTTGGTAGCCCTTTCCTGCTCTAACAAATTTTGAATGTTTGGCGGCAGTCTTTCCTTTTTTCTCCAACATCTAGCCGAGTACCAGCCCGAGCCAAGATTCGCCAATGCATTTGCCACACTATTTACCTTCTCTGTAAATGTGAGACACTTTTTTTTGTCTTAATTTGGACATAAGGAATCTAACATCCATCAAAATTTCCTTGGTGTTCCAACCTATGAATCTGTCTTTTTCCACAGCATCCATCACCACTTTGGAATCTCCCTAAATATGGAGATTAACAATCCCTAGAGAAACATCAATTTTGAGTCCCATGAGTAGTGCACAAGCCACTGCAACAAGAGCCGACTCAACCCCAATGCCACCATATTTCATGTAGGATCTCTTATAATCCCACCTATACTTGCCCTTCCTGGGTTCCCTTTAGCAGCTCCATCAAAATTAATTTTAAACCATCCACGATCTGGGGACTCCCACTTGGTATTCCTCCTAGCTAAAAGTTTCCCGTTATCGAAGGCATTAGCATTTAAATCATGGTGCCATTCCTTAGCCATTTTTATTTCAAAGTCCCTCGGCCCTAGCTCTGAAATTTTTCCACCAAAGACAAAGATATTCTCCTCTATGAGCCTAACACCAATCCCAAACACCTCCTTGGGGCTCTGCTCAATATTCCTAAAAACTTGGTTGTTCCTCTCCTTCCATAAACACCAACAAATGATAGGGGGGGTCTGCTTCCAAATTTCACTAACCAGTGGATGTTGAAAAGGCCCATTCCAGCACATAATAAATGATAAGAGGTCCTTTCTCATAACCCACTGAATATCAAGTTTCCCATAAGCCATCCCCCAAACTTCAGCAGCATACGGGCAGTGCAACAAGAGGTGAATGGCATTTTCTTCCCCCCCTTTGCAGAGAAAGCACCTATTGGGAAAGCATAAACCCCAGATTCTCAAATTATCCTAGGTTAGAATCCTATTGTGGTAGGCCGTCGACCAGAAAAAAATTATTTTAGGGATCATGCAACGATTCCACACCCTCCTCCTGTGCTCCTCCACAACACTATCATTAGTCAATAGTCTGTAAGCGGATCTCACAGAGATATCCCCTTGTTTGTCTAAAGCCCAAAAGAATTCATCCTATCTGTCAAAGGAAGGAAACATAAAATAAGAGAGCAACATGTAAATAGATCTAGCAAGGCGACCAAGATCCAGCGAGTGGGGGCAGCATAGGGATAGCTCTCTCCAAATCCTAGCACCAACAGGGCCAGACACATAGTCACTGATATAGATCCCAAAGAATCTCTGAGCATTACTCATCACCCCATGAAAGTTAGAGCAAGCCAAAGGGGAATCTAAGAGCCAAGCATCTTCCCAAAATTTAATTTTGATCCCATTCCCCATTTCCATTTTATCCCTTTTTTTAGTAGGCCTTGAATGCTGCAAATACTTCTCTAGATAATGGAACCAGGAGGGTGGGATTCTGAAATACAATCAATTAAAGGCCTGTTTTGGAGGTACTTAGCAGTCAGGATTTTGCACCAGTCTTTGTAATTCCTTAATTGGTCCCACCCACCCTTAGCTATCAACACCCTATTCGACGGAGCAATCTTCCTTATTCCAAGCCCCCCATAAATTTTAGGCTGACAAACCTTTTCCCATTTAACCAAAGCAATCTTCTTTTTCTCCTCAGTACTAGCCCAAAGAAAATTCCTTTGAATTATTTCTAACTTTTCCATTATATACTTAGGCATCCTAAAGATAGTCATAAAGTAGGTGGGGATACCTTGTATGGCCGCTGAAAGGAGTTGTAATTTTCCAGCATGACTAAGTAATGATCCCTTCTACCTAGCCAACTTCCTTTGAATCCTCTCTAGAATAGAGTTCCAAAACTCTGGTTGAACCTCTTTGACCATAAGTGGAAACCCCAGATAAATAGATGGGAGGGAATCACTAACACATCCGAGAATCATAGTCACCTTGTTTTCTAAATTAGGAGAGCAATTAAAGAGGTAGATCTTGATCTTTATGTAGTTGATGCACTGTCTAGAGAAGGATGCATAGCTATTAAGACAAGCTTTCCATTTCCTAGCTTCCACAACAGAGGCCTTCCTGAATAGAAAGGTATCATCCAAAAATTGTTGCACAACAATCAAACAAAGGGAGGAAGCCGCTTTAACACCAGATATGGAGCCCTCTGACAACAGACTAGTAAAATTCCTACTAAGCACATCAACCACCATAATAAAGAGGTAGGGGGAGAGAGGGTCTCCCTTCCTAAGCTCCCTACCAGTAGAGAAGAAATAGCAGGGGGAACCACTAACCAAAATCGAGAACTTAACAGTTCTAACACATTCCATAATGAGCCTAATAACCAAACTGTTAAAGCCAAACTTCGCTAGAACCTTTGGAATGAATTCCCATAGAACCTTATCATAGGCTTTGGATATATCAAGTGTAAGCACCATTCCTGCATTATTACATCTATCCATTGAGTGGAATAGTTCTTGGGTAGTCAAGGCAACATCAAGAATATACCGTCCTGGGACAAACCCCTTTTGAGTGTGGCTAATAATTTTATCAAGCAGAGGTTTGAGTCGGTTAACAAGAATCTTAGAGATGATCTTATAGATGGTGTTACAAAGACTCATAGGCCAGAAGTCAGACATTGAAAGTGGCTTGCTAATCTTAGGAATAAGGGCAATGAAGTTGTGATTCATTTGTTTAAGAATCTTACCCGATTGAAAGAAGTCTCTAACCGCAAGCACAAGGTCCCAACTCACGATGTCCCAAAATATTTGAAATAACGTAGGAGGAAACCCATCAGGGCCAGGAGCTTTGAAAGCCCCCATGCTAAAAGTAGCAATCCGAACCTCTTCCATGGAAACACACCTAATAATTCCCAAGTTATCCTCCAAAGAGATGGACGCGGGGAGGTGTTGAAGAACCAAACAATCTAGAGTCAAGTTGGGCTCCCATGTAGGGGTTGAGAGAGCCTCCTTAAAATAATTAATCACACAAGACTTAATAAGAGCTTGATCAGAAATCACCTCCCCCGAGTTACTTATCAGATTAGAAATTTGGTTCCTTTTCTGATGTTTGACAGCTGAAACATGAAAGAAAGACGTGTTCCTATCTCCTTCCTTTAACCATTGGATTCTCGATTTTTGCTTCCAAAAAACCTCTTCATTTTTTAAAAAAATTTTTCATTCCATTCTGACATCCTTTTCCTAGTTATTAGTCCGTTGACTGGCATCTCCCTCATCCATATGCTTCTGTAAGATCCTTAACCTCTCCTCAAGCTGTTTTTTCCTTTGAACAACATCTTTGACCTTGTTTTCTGTCTTTTTCTCTCTGGTTTTCTATCATTTTGCAGGTTGGAGCAAAGGAAGAAGTTTATCATGATATCATGTTCACCAAACCCAAAGTGTTTCTAAACACTAAAGTGTTCTTCAAAACTCTTTAAGAAATTTGTTAAAAATATTTGGCCTTAGGAACACTAAATTCACTTTGGGAATAAAAAAGAACAAGCAAATTTTTTTTTTATGACACCATGCTCATTTTGTACAAAGTTTTTTTAAAACTAAAGTGTTCTTCAACACTCTTTAAGGAATTTGATAAGGTCATTTGATCTTAGGACACTAAATTTCTTTTGGGTTCTAAAATAAACAATCAAATTTCTTTTCAAAAGTTGCCAAGGGGCTAAAAAGAACCTTAGACAAACATACTAGATTTTGTTTAAAGGTTAACAATTGAACAAGGAAATCTCACATTTCATTTGGTGCTTAAAAATAACTCATGATTGCTTTGAGGAATTTAAAATTGAACATGTGTTTTTCATGCTTTGTAATATTTTTTGCAAAGTAGTATCATTTTAAAAAAGGCATATGCGCTTCTCTCGTGCTTCATGAAGATCTTGAGAATCAAAAGTCTTTTTTTTGGTGACACTAAGTTGCATAAAAAATTTCCTCCACATCTCAATTAGGGCATTTTAAAATTGAACAAAACATGCGAGTGTGAGCATGACATATTGCGGAGGTTCTCCCCTTTGTTTGTCAACAAAGGTTGTGTGAATGATGGGATATGTTAGCTCACTTTTGTTTAAGTTAGAGGGCCTCCCTTGTGGGAAAAAGTACTCACCCAAGGGAATGACCCAACCAAGAACACGCTAAAGCCAAGCGACTTCCAACCGATATATAAGTGTGGATTCTTGAGGAAAGTTCAAGAATCACGAGGATTATTCCGACGACATGGAAAGAAATGGACTCTCGCCGTTGTTGGATAATCCCCCATGAACGAAATGCCCGCATTAGAACCCTTTGTTTAGAAAAATTCCAAAACCTTTTCTATCTTGTTGGTGCAAAAGGTCATGTCCTTTCAAGCCGCCTCACGTTATACATGCGGTTTTGTTGTAGAAATGGAAGGTATGCCATGGGAGATTCATGGGTACTAATGCTTGGCTAACCTGAGAAGTGTGTGTCATGGAGGGGAGCTAGTGTTGTTGGTGCAAGGGCACCTATACCTAGAAAAGATAGAGAGGTGGACCTTGAAGGTTCAACAAGTGACTTTGAAGATTTTTAAAATTTTATGCAAAATATGATGAAATAAGTTGCATGTCATCAGTTTCCATGTAATGTCATGATGACAATAAAATATAAGTAGTAGAATAGGATGGATTTCATGTTTTATGTATGAATAAGGTCTCAATGACCATTTGAACTATATTGAAAAGGCTTAATAGGTCAGTTAAGGGGCATTTATAAAGTCAAGTTGTAATAGGATAGTGATTAAAGGGCAAATTGGCAAAATTGTCATCTTAGAATCTAATTAAAGGGTGGTTATGGTAGTTGAACACCCCAAGACATAGTTTGAAGGTGGTAACATGATATATTTCTATAATATCTCGAAGGAGGGGTTGTTGAACAAGTTTGGGAAGGGGTTTCAAAGAAGAAGTTGCTATTTTTTGAGTTTTTTATATAGAAATTGCTTATCCCGTACACTGTACGGCCTGTACATGTTTTTCAACACTCCAAGCCTATAATGGTTGGATAGATAATTGAATAACCTTTCTTTTGGCATTTGAATGGTGTGATTTCATTAAGAATTAAGTGATATATCCCCATTTTACTATCGGGTGGTCTCAAACACCATGTTTTCGCTGTTTTCCTGAACTTTGCAGGATTGGTACGGATCCATATGGTATAGTTTGGCTCTAAAATCATTGTGAAACTGTAGATATATGAGTTAGTTTTCAAATGCATTTGATTTCAGGGTTTGAACATTCATATTGAGGGAGAAATCATTGTTTTTCTGAAACTGCTCTATTTTGGTGCAAATTGGTGGTTTGAGAGTATTAAAATGAGATTTTAGGGAATTCCACCTACTGTAGCTATTGTGACTCGGTGGAATGACCCCATTTGATGTATTATAGGCTTTAAAATTCTATGGAGGACTGAATGAGTGTGTATGTGGGTTTGGGTGTTGCCTTCGGTTGAGTTTGAGTGATTTTCCTTATGAAAGTGAGTAACTAAAGGGTGGTTTATGAGTTTTGTGGAGAGAATGAACTATGTAATGAATTTTTAAGCTTGTGTAGGTGAAATTAAGAGTGTTTGAGTTGATGGAAAGGATTGAGAGGTCTGGCAAACAAGACTTTGAATAAACCCTACTCTTTAGGCTTGTGGAATGAGGGTTTTGTAGAGCAGCAGATGAATGAAGGGATATGCTTTTGAAAGTTGATGAAATAGGATATTGGATACCTATCTTTGAGGTTTAAATAGTCATCCTTGTCTGGTTGTAATATTGAGGGGTACTTACTTTGAGAAAGTGACCTATTTAGGCCTAGTGGGACTTGGTGGGGTTTTGTGGTTGTTTTGGGAAAATGAAGGTGAAACCCTCTTGAGGGTGAGTTGATGTCCATGAGATTGGAGTTGGGTTCTTGGTTGAGAGTTGAAGTCTCTATTTTGAGAGTGATCTCCACCTAGCCTCTGCATCAGTTGTCAAGCATTTATCCATTCACACAAGATATGAGCAGCTGGATTCGTCCAAGTGGGAACCCAACAAGATATTGCCTCATTATCCTAGGATTGTAAAAGTGCTTGGAAGAAAAGAACACGTTGCTTCGTTCTCGAAAAATATTTGTAAAAAATGAACACTCACAAGACCTTCAAATTTCAAACCCCTTTGAGTAGACAAATACCTTTGACGAATTTGAGCACTCTTGCTTTCCCTAGGGATTCTATCCTTAGAGGTTTCTAAGTGCTTAGTTTCTATCATCATTTGTCTTCAATAAGGTTAAACATAGGAGACTTTTGCCCCATTTTCCTCAATTTCCACATAATGGACCTTGTGGGATGAGAAAGAGAATGGGACATTAGAAATATAGTTTGAAACATAAGCAAGGAATTGTCTTTGATAAAAGGAATTCATTAAGCCAAGATAAAAGAGACAAATTGAACCACATATGTGATGTTCCCAATGATTTCTCGAAAGATCAAGATTCCAAAACCAAAGTTCAAGAGGATAAGTCTAAAAGCCCATGAAAAACGCCTTGAGATGCTCCTTGAAGTAAGAGAAAGACTTGTATACAACTTCTACAAAAAGGCTTCAAGAAACAATCCAAATTTGTATGCGTTTTACTATTAACAAAATCTCAAACTTTTTGAAAGATTTTCTTTCCTCACTTAGGAAGTCTAGTGTGTTCTTCAACACCGAGGTCTTGTAAAGAGAGTTGTGTCTAGGTTCAAGTCTAGGATCAAAGTCGTCATCCTCATTCATCTCTCCATCAATCAAATCTCATCCCATCATCAAACTTCTTGAGAGCTTTAGAAAAATCACTCATGCTAAACTAACAGGGCTAAATCAACATCATCCTATTTTGGCTTAACACACCTAGCCACAATAGTCAAATCTCTTGGATGAATTTACCTCTAGATAATGCAACTTCCTGAGGTTCACTAGTTCACAATCACATTGGCTTAATACACCTAGCCAATTCATCCACTTGTGCAAGTTCCCCTAGGATAACACAACTTCCTAGGGAATGCAACTTCACTACAATCCTTTTTGACTTAAGGCATCTAGTCAAATTATCGCAATCAATCTAAGCCCTAAATAGTTTAGCATAACCCTTCAGAATTTCTCCAAAAGGTTTCATTCACTCATTTCATCCATTCATCCCGTCATCATTACCACACTCTTTGATCTTTAACTTCCCTAGTTCTTCTCTTTTGGGCCTAAAAGGTTAGGATAAAAAAAATACCTATTTTTTACGGTCCAAACAAGATCTCAATACAAGAAGAACATGGAGAATATTAGCGAAATATCAACTTCCATGAACATGAGTCAATTAACCTCCAAAATAAACCTTGCAGGATCAAGCAATCCCCCAATTAACTCTCCTTTATCATCACAAAATCCTCAAGAGGAGAGTCATCAAGAGGACATCATGAACAAAGACATGGGGATGACACAATCCGAAATAATGAAAATGGTTCAAAATCCAGAGAACCACAAAATTGTTAGTGCCATGTTCAAATACTTAAATGTGTTAGTAGAAGGAGGGATCCAGTTCCCTCTCGACCTTGGCGCAAGCACTAGTATGGGCATGCCCCTAACAAATGCATCCCCAACATCAAATGTCAATCAAGAAATACCTCACACCACTTTAGCCATCACACCAACCTCACCAAATGCAAACAAGGGGAGTGCCATGTTTCAAGAGTTATAAAGGCATAGCCTTGTGGCCAAAAAAGAGGTGGTTTTCAACACCACACCAGATAATTTTGTTTCAAAAAATCCATTACACCCATACGTCCCACTCACATTCCATAAACCCACTGTTTCATCTTCATTCCATGCTTCACCATCATATCAGTTAAACATACCAACTTCTCTACCACAAGGAGAAGGTGATTTGTTTAGAACAACCAAAGTCGCTGATCCTTTTTTCCAGGGTAGCCTACCACCTCTACCCCCATTTCCATTCAGAACCACAACACCTCTTGCATTGGGTTTTCCTCCCCTAAACATCGATAGCTTCTCGGATCTGGCAATATGAACATCGCATCAAGTTCCCTCTTTTTCCCCGCAACATCACAACAAAAAATCATGACCATTCAAACCACCCCCACAAGTACATCAATTGGTCCTCAATTATCCCAAAACATGGCTTCGCAAGGACCAAACATCTCAACCACTCCACCAACAACCCAAATCCCAACAAACACCATAACCCTTTCACCTATCACAATGGTTGGCATGATTCCCGTTCCACCACCAATCCCACCAAAATCCAACATGACAAATTCATTCACCACCCTAATCCAAACCGTTCAAAAGGCCAACCAACAAAGAGTACTCAAGAAAAACCAACAAGCACAAGCACAAGCACAAGCACAAGCACAAGCATAAGAACAAGCACAAGCACAAGCACAAGCATAAGAACAAGCACAAGCTCATGCACAAGCACAAGCACAAGAACAAGCTCAAGCACAAGCATAACCTCAAGCACAAGAACAAGTGCAAGTTCAAGCCCAACAAGAAGCCCAAGCACAATACTAAGCACAATTGCAAGCAATCCATCTACAAGCATACCAACAAGCCCTGCAAGACTTTCAGGCACAACAACAAGCCAAACAACAAGCTTTGTTGGCACAACAATAGCTCGACCAACAACAAGCTTTGTTGGCACAACAATAGCTAGACCAGCAACAAGCCTTGTTAGCACAACAATAACTTGACCAACACCAAGCCTCATGGGAACAACAACAGATGGACCAGTAACAACCATTGTTGGAACAACAACAACAAGATCAACAACAAGTGTTGTTTACACAAAAGCAAGCATACCATCAAGCTTTGAATGCACAATAGAGCTTGCAGAAAATGCCCACTAGTACTCTTCCCACCCATAAAACACCTCAAAATAAGTTCATTCCACCTCCCGATCCAAGCAAAGATGTCGCAACACAAATCAAACTGCTTCTGCAGCAAGTGTTGGACTTACAAGTAGGAAAAACCATGAGAACACCGGGCAACTTGTGCCATTACCCTTTCGACATAAGTCTCACCATGATACCATTCCCAAAGGGATTCGAGATCCCCAAATTTGACAAGTATAATGGAACGGGTAACCCTGAAAACCATGTCAGGGAATTTCAGGTGCATTGCATGGAGGTTGCATATGATGACACATATCTAATGCAACTCTTCCCCTGTAGTCTGATTGGTCCAACCATGGAATGGTTTTCTCGCCTACCCATGGGCATTAAAACATTGGAGGAAACCGTAGAAGCTTTCCTTAAGAATTATGCTTTCAACATGGGTGTGGATGTTAGTTTGGAAGAGCTATCATCACTAAGGAAAACAAAAGGAGAGCGATTCACATCATTCTTGCAAAGGTGGTGATCCAAGGCTAACCAAAGAAAATGGACCATTCCATAAGAACAACAACTTTGCACCATCATAGCCAATCTAGATGAAAACTTGGCGTTCTACCTGAAAATGCAATGCATCACTTCATATGATCAACTAATCCCAAAAGTGCTCAACATCGAAAGAGCACTTACTGCGTGAGGAGGCACATCAACATTCACTCCATCGTAGGACAACAACTCATCCAACAACTATAATGATAAACCTCGAACATGATCGAGGAACAAAAATATCACAAACGATGGTGTGGTAGATGCTAAAGTGGTCATTAGTGCCCCTAAGGAGAACATCCAAACCCACCATCAACTACAAAATCATAATCGCAACAATGTGCAGACTAATGCAGTAGTGGCACAACCACCTTCCACCAATCAAATCAATAATATGGGAAATCAAGGAGGACCACCTCCTCGCAACAAGTATCCTCCCAAGCGAAAATTCACAGCTCTTGGAGAATCAATTGAGTCCATAATGAAAACATTGGTCAAAGAAAACCTAATCAAAATCTCTAACTCCAAGCAATACATGGAACCCATGACCAAACCACTGTGGTACAATGAGAACCTCCTTTGCAACTTTCACAAAGTCAAAGGACATACCACCACCAATTACATGAGGTTAAAGAACATCATCCAAGACCTCATCGAGGATGAGGTTATAAATTTTGAGCAGCCAGCCAGAAACCAAGACTTGAAAATATACATGAATCCGATGTCAAACCACAACCAAGGGAACAATCAAGAAAATAATCAGGGGAACAATAAAGGCAAGAAAAAGTACGCTAGCACTAATCTAGTGTATGAGGAGATAGTTGGATGTGTCAATGAAATGGTCATAGTTATAAATGTCAAAGGAACCAACAACGATGGTGGAGTTACCACACGTGGCAGAAAGGTCACCATTACCTAGGCACCAGCTAAGACCCCCATTTCTAATACAAAAGCCATCCCCTATGACTACAACGTCATTGACCCACTGAAGAGAACTCCCTCCCAAATTTCCATCATGGAACTATTGAAAATCTTCGTAGCCCATAGGAAGATCCTTGATGAAGCATTAGTTGCATCCACCATCTCTATCACCTCTGACATAGATCAATTTCAGGCTATGGTTGGAAATATTGTCACCCCAAATCTCATTACATTCTCTGACCAATATTTCCCCCCATAGCCATCTCACAACCATGCACTCCACCTCCAAGTGCTTATCCATAAAAAGAAATTCAAGAGAGTCATGTTGGATGGAGGTGCAGGCCTTAACATTTGTTCTCTAAAGCTCATAAAGAAATTGGGATTCGTCAAGGATTCCATTAATAAGAACAAAATCATCATGATAAGGGCATATGATGACCAAGAAAGTGTGTCTCAGGGCACTATCAAAATCCCCATTCAAGTGGGACTGACAACTATGGAGACCACCTGTTAGGTCCTCAACCTCAACCTACCTTATAATATCCTCCTTGGACATCCATGGATCCACGGAATGAAGGTGGTGGCCTCAACTTATCACCAATGTATCAAGTTCTCACACCAGAATGAGGAAGTCACTATATATGGGGATCCAGAACCTTTTTCCTACTACAAAAACTTGGAAGCCAAGTTTTATAAGATCCCTCAAGTACCAAAAAATGATGAAGGTCCATCTACTTCATATATTGACCCAACCAACCTTGCCTTCACTTCTGTGACAGAGACACCCACTAACCCTGACATATCCAAAATAAAAGACATTATCTAGAACAATGGATGCGGAGAGTACAAAATGAAAAGGAATGCGTTTGTTGTAGGAGAGTTACCACAATCTTCTAGGTCACATGGACAACCTTAGCCAATTGAAACACTTGTCCACGCTGTTAGGACAAACCCTTCTGGATTCCGCCATTAGGGAGATCTCAGTCGAGAAAATGTGGATGAAGAGGACATCTCAAACACATTTTACCAAGATGAAAGGCCCACCCCAACCCTACCCATGGATGAAACTAGCAGAGGACTGCAAATGATGTTTTGTATGGGCTATAACAAGAACGAAAGCCTTGGAAGAAATAGTGATGGATGACTGGAGCCCATCATTATAGAACGAAGAATGCGGAACCTTAGCCTTGGGTATACTCCTTTGAGTATAACCATATGTGGCAGAGGTACTCCCAAAAGGGCAGTCATGTCCTCTCCTCAAATCTCGGCAACCAACCTTAAATTACCCATATCCACAGGCCTACCCCTTGACAACTTCACATTTGACATAACCGAGGTCTGTAGTAGCAGTGACGATGATGACACCATAGGTGGCCTACCCAGGCTCTTTGAGGATTCCACCTTGCTAATTATTAGTTCTTCCCCAGTTGAGTCAAACCAACGATCCCACCAAATTTTCTTAGTATATCCCCAACTCATCGATCATGACCAATGAGGACCGCCAATTCTAGAATCATTCAAAAACGATGAGGTGCTCTTAGAATGTATGGGACTAAGGGATACGGTTCCATGTGGGGATCATAAGGTAGGCTTCAACATCACATTAGACACCCAGGCATATTAAGGGGAGACGATTGAGTCTTTCAGTCACAAAAGGAAAATATCAAGAATAAGCTCAGAGTTATTGAACGAAAACCTCATTGTGGCACTCTCTAACCACAAAATAGTAAAAATAAAGGATGCATCCAATGGTGAAAACCTCTCTGAGGCACTAAAGGACGAAGGATTCAATCTCTCCCCTACTACTCTACATCAAGAAAGGTCAATAGTCCTTGCAGAGCAGTGCAACCCGGTCAACTTGGGAATGGAAATAGAACCGTAAATCACTTTCTATTTTGTGCCTCTCCTACCAAAGGAACAATAACTATTAGCAGCATTCTTGAAAGAAAGAAAGGTAAAATTTGCATGGACATATGCTGACATGCCCGGTCTAGATCTTGAGGTGGTGGTTCATCATCTGGCTGTTTACCCCGGAGCGAAACCAGTTAGACAAAAGTTAAGGAAGATACACTCGCAAATAGCCTTGCTCGTCAAGATTGGGTTACAAAAACTTTTGGATGTTGGCTTCATACGCCCAATTGACTATCCAGAATGGGTATCCAATCTTGTACCAGTCCCAAAAATGAAAGGGGGCATCCGCATCTGCACAGATTTCAAAGACCTAAACAAAGCATGTCCTAAGGATGATTTTCCACTACCCAACATTGACATAATAGTGGATATGATGGCTGAACATGAGATGCTATCACTAATGGATGGCTTCTCGAGGTACAATTAGATAATGATCATAGAAGAAGACCAACACAAGATGGCCTTCACATGTCCTTGGGGCACCTACTGCTAGAATGTGATGCCATTTGGGTTGAAGAATGCAAGAGCTGCATACCAAAGAGTCATGACGTTGATCTTCCATGACATGATCCACAAAACTATCGAAGACTATGCAGATGACATATTGGCTAAATCAAAGAAGAGGCAGGATCACATAGTGACTCTAAGTGCAATTTTTGATAGACTCGAAAAATACAAAGTCAGACTCAACCCAAAGAAATGTGTCTTTGGGGTACAATCGGGAAAGCTGCTAGGATACATAGTTTCAATGAGAGGGATAGAAGTGGATCCCACAAAAGTAAAATAAATCCTTGAAATGGAAGCACTGAGAACACTAAAGCAACTTAGAGGATTACAAGGTAGACTCTAGTCCATCTGGAGATTCATAGCACAACTGGCAGATAAGCAGATTGCCTATTCGCACCTACTCCACAAGGAAGTAGCATTCAGGTGGGATGACAAGTACGAACAAGCATTCAACAAAATAAAAGAATAATTACTTACACCACCTGTGTTGATGCCACCAATCGTAGGGAAATCATTGATTCTATACATCTCAACAATGACAACTACCCTTGGTGCCTTGTTAGCCCAACATGATGAAAAGGGAACTGAGCGGGCCATTTACTATATCAGCAGACAATGGTAGGGCATGAGCTCAACTATACATCAATAGAAAAAGCTTTCTTGGAAGTGGTGTTTGCAGCCCAAAAATTTAGACACTACATGCTAGCGCATCAAATTAAGCTAATTGCCAAGATAGATCCCCTCAAATATCTATTGTCAAAAGCAATACTTACAAGAAGAATGGCTAAATGGGTTATGATACTATCTGAGCATGATATTGAGTATGTAGAACGAAAGGCAATAAAAGGACAAGTGATTGTGGATTAGCTAGTAGAAGTGCCAATATATGTAGACAACCCACTCATATCAGAGTTTCTAGATGAATTGCTTTTCAATATTAGTGTAGCTAATCACTGAAAACTGTACTTTGATGGCTCCCACACACAACATGGATCAAGAGCTAGTGTGTTCTTTATTACCCCACAAGGAGATTGCATACCGAGATCCTACAAGTTAGCATTCTCCTATACAAAAAATATTGTAGAATACAAGGCTTTAACCATAGGTCTCAAGATTGTAGCACAGTGGCGAATAATGGCACTAAAGGTTTATGGAGACTCACAGCTTATCATTAACCAAGTCAACGATGAATACCAAACTAAGGATGATAAGCTCACACCATACAAGAAGGTGGTAGAAGGACTCAAGGAATCATTTATTGACATCACTTTTGAGTAGATATCGAGCAACTGATGCAATGGAAACAATCGGATCCTTGCTAGACATCCCTCACAACGTCTCGAAACACGAATTCCTCATAGAGAAGCTTCTCGTACCCACTTTTGAGGTACTAGAGTTAGAATACACATGTGAACTCATTGGTCCCGATGATGTTTGGTACCATGACATCTACACCTATATGAGATTAGGAGTCCTCCTCGCTGACATTACCTCGAACCTCAAATGAACCTTTGTCAAAAGGTCCTTACGATTTGTCATCCTAGGAGAAACCCTCTTCCATAAAAGTATTGACAGAACCCTGCTACATTGCTTAACACCTAAGGAGGCCTTTACTACTTTAACAAAGGTACACAATGGCATGGGTGGTTCACACTCAAGTGGTATGAACTTGGCTAAGAAGTTGCTAAGAATTGGGTACTATTGGCTGACAATGGAGAGAGAGGCACATGACTTTGTCAGAAGGTGTCTACAGTGCCAACAACATGGAGATCTCATCCATGCACCAGCTCAAGAGTTGCATCCTATTGTAACACCATGGCCCTTTTCACAATGGGGGCTTGATCTCATAGGTAAAATCTCACCCACCTCATCCAATGGCCATAAGTTCATTATCACCGCCACAAAATATTTCACAAAGTGGGTCGAAGCAATTCCCATGACCTACATCACTGGAAAGTAGATATCCAAGTTCATCCTGAACTACCTCATTTTCTGATACGGTGTTCCCCAATCCATTATCTCAGACAATGGGACACCCTTCAAGAATTAGGATGTCTGTGACTTGTGTGAAAAGTTCAAAATCCAACACTGCTTTTCCACCCCATACTACCCACAAGGCAATGGCCAAGCAAAAGCTACCAATAAAACCATTCTGACATCCTCAAGAAAATAGTCAATGAATCTGGTCGTGACTGGCATCTGCAACTAAATATCACCTTATGGGCCTACTGCACTAGCATCCGCACACCAATAGGCACCACCCCATTCACCCTAGTCTACAGATCTGAAGCCATACTCGCAATTGAGATTGAGCTCCCGTCACTAAGGATATCATTGCAAAACCTCATCACAGATGAGGAATATAGGGTTACAAGATTGAATGAGCTGGAATTACTAGATGAATCATGCATGGATGCCCTAAATCATCTACAAGTTTATTAGAATCACCTGAAATGCAGCTACAATAAGAAGATCAAGAAATGCACCTTCTAAGTCAGTGACCTTGTGTTAAAAGAGAACCAAAAGAATGTGCCAAACCCAGATAGCAAGGGGAAATTTGAGCCCAACTAGCTGGGACCTTTCATCATCACCACAAGCTATAAATTAGGGGCATATCAGTTGTCAACACCAGAAGGCGAGCCTCTGCAAGAGCCTCTGAACAACTCTCACCTCAAAAAGTTTTATTCCTACAACCTTGCAAGGTATAGAAATAGAAAATACAAAAAAAAAAAAAGGTCCAAAAAAATGGTTACCTTGATGAAAACTGCAAACAGCGCCTTGGTGACAACAAAAAAATCAAAAAAATCAAAAAATAAAAAAAGTAAAAAAAAAATAATTGAAAACAATAAAGAAAAAAAATTGTCCTCTAGTGAAAACCACTTCGGTGGTGCTTTGGACAAGTACCTTGGTGAAAACCTGGAAATCAAGTGTCAAGTGTAAATAAAGCACTCCCCATCCACTAGGATCTACATGACTCACTCATCCATTCCATCACACTTCATTAATCATCCTTGCTTGCATCCATACCATAGCCTGGGCTGATGTCTATATCATATTCCACCGTAGTAAACTTGGCATATTCCTAAGGTCAGTTTGTCCTACCTTTATCGAAGTAGTCTATCGCACCACACTAGGGGCATGTTCCTATATCGACATCGGATCAAATTCATGTATATTATTGAGATCTTCCCAAAACATCAAAAATTCAAAAACATTCAGAAAATTCATCAAAAATCCAAAAATATGTCGAAATATTAGGAAATCTTCAAAAATTTCATCATTGAGTCTTGTCAGTCTTTCACCTTTCTCGAACTACTTCGTCTCTGAGATTGAACGTAGGCAAGGTTGATCTTTGATCATCCCTGGAGACAGTTAGGGTCAGTCCTGTAGGTGTCCATTGCATTGGCAATCTATTTTCCCATCTCATCTGCATCTTAAGTCAGTTCTTTAAGCAATAAATGGCAACCCATTTGTCCATCTTATCATCAAGTCAGTCCATCGTCAGTCAAACTACGTGGTCTCTGTGTATATAATGTAGGCAAGGCTAATCTATGGATTAGCTCTTGAGACCCCTAGGATAGGTCTTTAAGTTGGTTTGTTCATCATAAATCTTGAAAATACCAAAAACATTTGTAAAACATCTCAAAAAATCCAAAAACAACCTCAAAAGTTTTGAAAAAACCAAAATGGTGCATCCATTTCATCTCGTTTTCACCCGTGATTGTCATCACTCATAATAAAATCAATCATCTCCTTCACCTTTTGGTGAGTCAGTCAGAAGCAAGTTTAGTAGGTTCAAAAGTGAACACTCTAATCATTAGAGTTTTGAAAGTCTAAGTTAGTAAGGAAGCAAGTTGGTCAACTCGGAGTATCAATAGCTTATCACCTAATCAATCTCACCAAAACCTTGATCACTACATGTCCTAGGATGAAGCTTTCCTGCGATGGACATAAGCATCAGATACCCCACAGTAGTTTAGTCTTGGCTAGCAGTACGAAGAACATTAGCTTGTTTGTTTACTTTATCTTGGTCTTTGTGACTTATCTTATGTTGCACTCATTTCAAGGACCTCTCGATGATGCCTAGATTAAACAGGTTTACAAAGAAAGAAATGGGGGCAATAATCATTATCTTTTTATCTGTGATGCTTGTGGGATACCCTTGTAAAATAACTTAGTCATATATGTTTTGTTTGGTTTATGGAGAGGACGCTTTAGATATCTTGCTGACCACATAGGAAAGCTTTCTTTTCTATGTTTTGCTCCGAGATGTTTAGAATGTCTGAACTAAATCTTGAATGAAGTATGTATGTTAAATGTGAACACGAATAATCCTATTTGATTGTTGAGTCAAAGACCATCACACTAGGTACAATGCCAACCTCATCCTTTATACCTCGATGCATCATAATTATGTGTGTTATCAAACATAACGCAATTGACCCTTTGAAAATCCCAATTCCTAGCAATGCAAATCACCATCACCATCCTAACTGATTCATTAATTCATTAATTCTTCTATTTTCGTCCCACCCTAACATGGTATCATAACAGTGATAAAACCATCGCCAATACATACAATCTACATCTGCATAATCATTGGCACATCGCATCACACCATTATCTTAAGTTAGCATCTTAAGAAATCATTTACATCATACATAATCATTTGCATCCATTACCATCATTAACATGCATTACATCATTAAAACACAAAAAATATACAAAAAAAAATGCATCTATTACATACATTATATCACATAAGCATAAGAATAGAAACATCTCATAACATCATACATTTGCATATTATACATCTCATAATCATACATATGCACCATACATGTCATAAAGGGTGAATCATCTCATATATATCATCAAGAAATACTGTTATGATACAAATCGGATCAAGTGTACATCGAATACATGGTACAATAAGGCCAACATACTATAGCCTGTATATCAAAAATGGAACAAACTGTCCTGTGATCAAAGGGGCTAGCCATGCTGGCTGCTACCCTCCCCATCCTATCTCTCACCATGAGCCTCTATCGGTCACCTCCCTATCTGCTGGGAGAAATCTGGCACTCTGTTGGCTGATGGCAGTGCCTATCAGTAGTGCTGCTGATAGTACTCAACCTCTCTGATGGCCTCTCTATACTCTTGAATGTCAACTAATTGACCCCGAGATGAGGATATTGCGCTCTCTAACTGTCTTCATCAGCCTATCTCCTAATCCCTCTCAGATCATGCCTGATCTCTCTCAGCTATGACCGCAATAACCTATTGTCGAGTCTCATCTCACTCCTCTGTCAGAACCTTTACCTAGCCCTATAACTGTTGAATCAATGCATCATGGGGACCTAGTTGTCCTATGGGCTATCGTGTTGGCTGCCCTACTGGCTTCCCTACTGACTGTAATACTAGCTATTGTTGTGGGACTACCTAGGGCTTCCCATCCTATCCTACTACCAGCTGCACTGGTGTTACACCTCCCCGACCTCTTCCTGTTGACCTACCCCTGGGCCTACGATGTGGAAGAACTGCCCTAGGAACTGTCAATCTCACTAGTGGCCTAAACCATGCCCTATACGCTGGAGTCACCCCCGCATCTGCGTGACCCTCATCATATGGCCACGGTCGAGCCACCAACTTTTTGAATGAATACATTGCCTCATCTATCAGAACAAGTGCCCCCCATGTTATCTCCTTTGTGCTATGCATGAAGAGTGCCATGTACTAACCGTCGGGAATATCCTGCACCTTGTCGAACTGCTTGGCTACCTTGTCAGGAAGTTATCTCTCTATCATAGTGTGCTCCCGGCCCTGCATGAACCTGTCCTAGCGAGCAAAGAAGAGCTGTTGAGCATCATCATACCATGGCCCTACCCCCATGCATGGCCTCCATACAAACACTATCATCTCATCTAATACCCACCGCCAGTGGGCTATACCATCTATACCCATATGAATGAAGCGAATCCTCGCCCCACCTTACCACCACATAATGGGATCATCAATATCTATAATGATTGGTGTCACAATCGGGTGAAGCACTAGAATCCACTCCCATGCCCAAATGTGCAGAAGAGTCAACTCGGCCCCAAGAGCTCGACCATCCAAAATATGCAAACTCGTGCAAATATTGATACAAAGAGGTCAGCAATACTGGTCCCCAAGCATAGCACACTCGATGAGCGCACATCTGCTTCCATGCCAATCCCCAACCCAGACTGAAATATCAGCCACGCCGATCAAGAGCCACAAGACCAGAAATAATGGCAGCCACAATCAAGTTGTAAGTAGGAGCTATACCCTGGTACCTCTCTAGATCTATCTGACCATCGCAGAGGATGAGATCGTCAATACCCATAACACCAAAGTAGGCATCCCTTCCCACCTCCAAATTGTATATCACTCGCTCTCCATGAATGGGAAGTCGCAGGATGTGCCAGACATCCTCAAGAGTAATAGTAGCCTCGCCAATAGGAAGATGAAAATATGATGTCTAGATGTGCCACCACTCGGCTAAGACATGCATCATACCCAGATGTGCTCGAACAGCAGGGGCATGCACAACGTACCATAGACCGCGTATCCCAAGCTACCCCTGAAGGAATATGTGCATACCCTGCAGTCTCTTGAGTACTGGCCACTGGTGCTCCCTTGAATGAGTGACCTCGTGTCTCTCTTGTGCAAGGAAAAGTGTTGCGTCAGCTTCCCTAGAAAAAATCTATTGTTCGTATCACCTTTCGCTTTTGAAACAACAAAAGCAGCGCTATTTGCAAAAGCGACGCAATTTGCAATTTTCCAAATTGCATCGCGCGACGGACTTAGATAGCTAAATTTTAAAAACTAGCTCACACGACAGACTTTGATAGCAAAAATAGATAAACTGGCCCATGCAGCCCTATTTGAAAGTTTTTCGCGGCGCGATCTAAAACATACCGAAGCCCTAATAAATGCACAAATATCGAGAAAAGTAAAGGTCGAATAAGGGTGCATACCACGGGTCTTGCAACGACTGGTCACTGATATACTCATACCCACTCTGACATGTGTAGAGGAAGCTGTCATTGTGCCATCGTGATGAAATCTCAGAGCTCTAGGTGTCAAAATTATCAAAGGTTAAGATTGCAAATGTATTGAAAGTGACCCCTCGAGGTCTATTTAAGCCTGAAAATTAGGGTTTTTTGACCTAATTTGACCTTCCAACTAGGGTTTTGGTCCCTCGATCCCGTTTTCACCCAATTGAGAGTCATTCTACATCCCTTCTGGCATTTTAGTGCATGTTTTTTTTGGCATTTTGGGGTATTTCTAGCCTGTCGGGCACTTTATCTACTTTTTTCGCGAGATCACCCAAAAAATCATAATTTTTGTCCGATCTTTCGAGGGGGCAATATCTAGAAATATCCTTCCATTGAGGCAGCAGTGGGCCATCTGAAAAAATTCAATAAAATCCTAAATCTCTGATCATAGTAGTTTATTCTTTGAATCAATGCAACAAGTACATTGCTTCAAAGAGGGGCAAAATGTAGACATGGAAAATGTACAAGTTCGTTTTGGCACACTTGATCCCGATTACCAACAACATTTTCTCTTAAATCATATTCTCAACATTTCATCATATTCTGCCTCTTAATTTAATAAATCATTATTTATTGGATTAAGTCTTCCTCTTTCAGTGATTAAATTAATCAATTTAATTCAATTAACCTTATATCCCTGTTTAATAAAATAAATCATTTTATTTGATTAAAATCTCTAAAGTCCTCTTATTAAATTAAATAAATTAAACCTTATTTGATTTAATATAATATATTCCCTCTAGATTAAATAAATTAAATCATTTATTTAATAAATCATTTCATCTCAATTCTTGACTTAAATCAATTCATAAATCTTAAGTCTAAATTGTCACAGCACCTAATTCTTCATTAATTTAATCAAAACAATGATTAAGTTAATCCTTTTCATTAAAATTCTCTAGAGAATGCAACTTGCATAATAAATCAAATACTTTGATTTATTAATTCATCTATTTTCCCTCACAAAGCATCAAAAGGGAATATTCCTTCATTTGAATTCAAAAAGGCCAAGTGGACTTGGTCCTTCCAACAAGGCATTTAAGATCTCTTACATGTCCTTTGCATTCAGCCAAGTAGTCATTACTCCATTTGACTTCTCATCCCTCATTGTCATTTCAATATTTCAAAATTCAAATTTATGCATTTATCATGCGCATTGGCCAAAATGTGCTCATTCCTCATCCAATCACATGTGGACAAGTGGCACAATATCATTGGATTATCTTTAATCTCACATTGCTCAAATCTCACTTTCTCTTCCAAATTGAAAGTTATAAATTGGAGACTTCTCTCCTCATTTCTCATCCACAACCTTCATGCAAAGTTACTCTCTTCACATTGAGAGCTAATTTTTCCCATATCACTCAATCATTCACTATTTTCATAAATTGCAACAAGGTTATGCTCAAATCTCTTTGGATATTTGACCATTTCTCAATCACATACCATTGCTACTCAGGAATTGGTAAAGGGCCAATTGCAACACTTCATTGGCACCAATTCCCCTATAAAATCATCAACCTATTAGCTTAATTAGGATTGAATCTATTTCATTTAAAGTTTCTTGTGTCCTTCATTTCCTAATTTAGTTTGAATAGATGGATTTTGTGGGAAATCTCTCATCCTTGTGTACATGCATTTGATCTAACAACTAATGTGTTTTATTGCTCTTGTGCATTTGCAGGTTTAGGGGTTCACACTAGGTGTGTTAAGCCAAACAAGATGATGGTGAACTTGTAAGCCCTAGGAAGCTATGTTATCCTAGGGAAACTTGCTCAAGAGAATAAATTGCCTAAGTGTGTTAATCCAATCAAAGTGATAATGCACTTGTAAACTCTAGGAAGTTGTGTTATCCTAGAGAAAATGTGTACACAAGATGATAATTTGGCTAGGTGTGTTAAGCCAGACAAGGTGATGGTGCTTTTTCCTAAAAGTTGTTGGTGAAATGGAAATTTGATAAATTTTTGGATGGATGAAGTGTTGATTTTGATCCTAGATGACCCTATGAGGACTTACTCACAAGACCAAGGTAATGAAGAACATATTTTTCCCTAGGAGTAATTCAAACCAATAGACCAGTGTTTGCATGAAAACCATAAGACTCAAAAGAGAACAAGCACATGTGTGGTTCAATTGTTTGTTTATCTTGCTTAGATTTGGTTTTTTTTACTACAAATACTTTCTTGATTATGTTTTTCAAACTAAATGTCCAATTTCCTAATTTTCTTTCATCCGACAAATTGCATTATGTGGAAATCAAGGCAAAGGTTTCCTAGTGTTTACCCTTGGTGAAAACAAATGATGATAGAATCCAAGCACTTAGAAACCTCTAAGGATAGAATCCCTGGGGAAAGAAAGAGTGCTTAAATTCATCAAAGGTATTTGTCTCCTAAAAGGGGTTTGAAATTTCAAAGCTTTTGTGAATGTTTGTTTCTATGTTTTAGAACCAAGAAATGTGTTTCAATAACATGCACAACCCTAGGCTGAAAAGATAGTATTTGTTGGGTTCTCACTTAGACGAATCCAGCTGTGCATATTTTGTGCAGATGACTAGATGCTTGACCACACTGGCTCCCCTCCACAACATACACTTCTCGGGTCAGCCAAGCATTAGTACCCATGAATCTCCCATGGCATACTTTTCATCTCTACAACAAAACTGCATGTATAACGTGGGGCGGCTTCAAAGGACATGACCTTTTGCACCAACAAACAGATAGGATTTGGCCTTTTCTAAAAAAAAGGTTCTAATGCAGGCATTCCGTTCATGGGGGATTATCTAACATCGGTGAGATTCTATTTATGTCCATCTCATTTGAATAATCCTTGTGATTCTTGAACTTTCCTCAAGAATCCACACTTATACCGGTTGGAAGTCACTTGGCTTTAGTGTGTTCTCGGTTGGAACGTTCCCTTGGGGTGGGTACTTTTTCACATCAAGGCAGACCCTCTAAGATAAACAAAAGAGAATAAACATATTCATAGTTCGATCAACCTTCATTTAAAAACAAAGGTAGAAGACTCGCAATAAGTTTACTCACACTCACATGTTTTGTTCAATTTTAAAATGCCCAAATTGAAATGTGGAGGCAATATTTTATAAAACTTAGTGTCACCAAAAAGGTTTTTGATTCTCAAGATCATCATGAAGTGTGAGAGAAGCTCATACATCTTTTTAAATGACACTACTCTGCAAAAAAGATTACACGACTCAAAAAACACATGTTCATTTTAAATTCCTCAAAGCAATAATGAGTTCTTTTTAAGCACCAAAGGAAATATGAGATTGTCTTGTTCAATTTTTAACCTTTAAAAAAATTCTAGTATGTTTGTCCCTAAGGTTTCTTTTAGCCTTTTTTGCAACTTTTGAAAAGAAATTTGATTGTTCTTTTTAAAGCCCAAAAGAAATTTTAGTGTCCTAAGAGCATGAAAGTAAACAAATTTCTTTAGAAAGGGATTATAAGTTCTCCCAAAGTGTTTAAAAACACTTGATACGATGATATTATAACTTCATAAAGAACCTTTAGCCTTCATTTTCCTTCCTTCACTTTTGATCAAAAAAAATTCTTTTTACGCAAATTTCAATAATTTTTAGATTTTTCCATTTTTGGTAATTTTTCATTTATGACTTTGAGAGTCCTATTTTTTACCAAAAACTTTCTAAAACTAAGGTAGGATGAATTGTCAACTAACATTTGAAATTGGAAACATGGGTTTTGAGTTATTAACAAAAACAAATTTCAGAAAAATAGGAAAAAACACTAAAATGTCATTTTGAGGGCCAAGATGAAAGTTTCAACCCCTCAAAATCTGCCAAAATTGCCACCAAGAAATCTGTAGGTGCGGCGCAGTTAGCAGAAGCGGCATAGTTTGGAATAGAAGTGGTGATATATAGCGTAGTGCGGTTGACTGTAGGCGGCACTCTGTAGAAACAAAGAGTGAAAAAGCAACACGATATGGGTAAGCGACATAGTTTGGAAGTGGCCCTATTTATAATTTCAAATTTTTTAGGTGGCAAAGTAGGAGTGGTGGAGTTTGGAGGAAACGTGATGTGATATGGCACCGTGGTGCTGGAGGCGGTGCAATATAAAGCCGTGCAATAGAGTTAGGAAATTTGAAAAAATGATAGGCGGGAAGAAAAACGGCGAGGTTTAGGAACTATGTGCGGTTCAATATAGCACTGCGCCTCTAAAAGCGGTGCAATATTGAGTCGTGGCTCTAGAAGCGGTGCAATATGTTGCCGCGCGATGCAGTTTCTTATGTCTTGTAAAAAAAAAAGTTAAAAAACATGATTAATTTCTTGAGTCTGCCCTCCTTCTAGCGCCAAAATGTGAACCCCTAAACCTGCAAATACACATGAGCAACAAACATGTTAGGTTGTTAGATCAAATGCATGCAAACAAGTATGAGAGATTCCCCATGAAATCCATCCATTCATACTAGAATTAGGAAATGAAGAACATAATACAAGAAAATGAAATTTAAATCCTAATTAAGCCAATAGATTAGTGATCCCATGGGGAATTGGTGCCAACGAAGTGTTGCAATTGGCCCTTTCCCAATTCCTAAGTTGCAATGTTGATTGATTGAGCAATGGTCAAATCTCCAAAGACATTTGAGCATAACCTTGTTACAAATTGTGAAAATGGTGATAGGTTGAGTGAAATGGGCAAAATTGGCTCTCAATATGAAGAGAGTAACTTTGCATGAAGATTGTGGATGAGAATGAAGTTGAGTATAGTAAGTTTACTCAAATTGTGGATGTTAGAATGAGAGGAAGAGTCTCTCATTTATATATTTCCAAAATGGAAGAGAGAGTGAAAATAAGTAATGTGGGATCATTCAACATCCAATGGCCAAGTGCCACTTGTCAAGATGTGAATGGTTGAGGAATGAACACATTTTGGTCAATGTGCACGATAAATGCCATTGGATTCAAATTTTAATTTTGAATGTGACATGTGAGAGGGAAAAAGAAATGGAATTAATTTCACTTGGCTCAATGTACAAGGACATGTAAGAGGCCTTAAATGCCTTGTTGGAAAGACCTAGTCCACTTGGCCTTTTTGAATTCAAATGAGGGAATATTCCCTTTTGATTCTTTGTGAGGGAAAATTGAGAATTAAATAATTCAAAGTAATTGATTTATTGTGCAAGTTGCATTCTCTAGAGGATTTTAGTGAGAGAGATTAACTTAATCAAGGTTTTGATTAATTTAATGAAGAATTAGGTGATTTGACAATTTTGACTCAAATAGATGAATTATTTTAAATTAGAATTTAGAGGAAATGATTTATTAAATAAATGATTTTGATTTATTTAACTAAGGAGGAATATGTTAGATTAAATCAAATAAGGTTTAATTTATTGAATTTCATAAGAAGACTTTAGGGATTTTAATCAAATAAAATGGTTTATTTAATTAAACAGAAATGTAAGGTTAATTAAATTGATTAATTTAATCATTGAAAGAGGAAGACTTAATCAAATAAATAATGATTTATTAAATTAAGAGACAAAATATGATGGAAAGCTAAGAGCATGATTTAGGAGGAAATGTTGTTAGTAATCAGGATCAAGTGTGCCCAGCCGAATTGTATATTTTCCATTTCTACAACAATTGACAAAGGAAATCTTCATTTTTCCTTTTGATGCTTTAAAAAGAATCAAGTCATTGCTTGGAGGATTTGAAATTAACATATGCATCTTTGTCTAGTAATCACTTTCCCAAAGTAATATCATTAAAAGGACATTTGTGCTTCTCTCGCACCTCACGGCGATCTTGAGAATCAAAAGTATTTTTGATGATCTTAAGTTGTGTATATGATTGCCTCCACATTTTGATTTGGGTTTAAAATTGAACAAATTTTGCAAGTGTGAGTGGGACATATTGTGAGTGTTCTCCCTTTTTTTTTCAATGAAGTTTGATCGAACTACGGATATGTTTTCTCAATTTTATTTATCTTAGAGGGCCTACCTTGTGGGAAAATGTACTCACCCAAGGGAACGACTCAACTGGTAACACACTAAAGCCAAGTGTATTTCCAGCCAAGATTATAAAGTGGGTACTAGAACAAAGGCCAATATCATGTAGTTGGCTCTGAAGAGAAGGGAAGCAATGGTCTCTCGCCGCATGGATCAACTCATACGAACAAAATTTTTGAATTAAAACCCTTGTTGTAGAAAAGACAAAATCCTTAACTATTTGTTGGTGCAAAAGGTCATGTTCTTTGAAGTTGACCCACATATACATGCGATTCTATTATAGAGATTGAAAAGTAGCTCTTGGTGTATGTTGATTTCATCATTGGATGAGGTGGAAACATCTTCAAGGTGTTCATTGATGGATTGATCTCGATCACCGTTTTCAACAATTATGGAGGAGAGATTGTTAATGCTATCGCTAGTGGTTGAATTCTGATTGTTGTCCCCAATAGCTATTAGATTTTGATAAATCAGGTCTTGGATGAGATTTTTGAGTCGAATACAATCTGATGTTTTGTGTCCCTTTACTTTTTGAAAATCACAAAAGTGCTTCTTGTCATATCCTAGTGGTTTCACCATGGGCTCTTGATAATTCTCATAAATGGGGATTTTAATGATATTTTCTTGGATTAGCCATTGCAAGACAGATTCAATTGGTTCCCCAAGTGGTGTGTATTTTTTGTTTGTTACCTTGTGGGATTCACACTTTAAATTGGCCTTGTTGTGATTGATTGTGCAGATGTGGTGATTGATCTTTGAGATGCAGTGATTGATCTTCGAGATGCGATGATTGAGTTTTTTGATGTTGTTGATCTTTATATCCAAATTCTTGACATTGGAGATATCATTCTTGATGTTGTTGTGGAGACAAATCAATTCTTTGATGGCATGGTTCAACCAATGGAAGACTGTTTTGATTTTGGGGTGGAGATGTCTCCTAGTGATATGAATCAATGAGTTTCTTGAATGTAGCAATTTTGTTTCACAAGATTTGACCTTGACATTTTGGATATGGTTGACTTGGTTTTTGAGAAAGAAAATTTGGCAAGAAAATGTGGTGTTTGCATGGAATCATAGATGGATTGATCTTGAAAAATGTTTTGATTAGGCATTATAGGTTGACTTTGAACATTGTTGTGGTTGAGAGTCATATTGCCTTGATTTAGATAACATTGATTTTCCATGGTGTTACCTTGACTTGGATCAATACCTGGAGTTGTTAACATATTGCTTGGAATTTTAACCAAATTTGTATGATTTACAAACATATCTATCCCAAAGTTCACCAAGTGGGGATTTGAAATGTTCATGTTTGGAAAGCTTGTATTTGGCATGTATGGATTTGGTGGAATAGTGTTGTTTGGAATAAGTCTCATGCATTGATTGTTTGGTTGATAAATTTGTAGGTTAGGACTTGGATTTAAATCTACCATAGGAAAAGATTCTCCAAAATTCAAATTTGGAAAACTCACATTTGGTGTATCATTGAGGTTTCGTTTTCCTGAATTCAGGTTGGGAAAAGTCACATTTGTTGTACTATTGAGGTTTGGAAGAAATAATGATGCCATGTATGGATTACATAAATGTGAATTTCAATAATCAATTGGAATTGTGAGACTTGGATAGTTTGGTTGACTTGGATTACTCATGATGTATGAATCGAGTTTAAACTCCATGTTTTTCTTGTGTTTTGACCTTTTTGACATATGAGGGGTTTAGGACCAATGATGAGATGAAGGATGAAAGGGGTGAATGATATGGGTGTTTAAAATTTAAGGAACTTTGGATCAATAATAGACTTTAGGACTTGATTTGATTTGATTTTGATTGGTGATAGTCTGACTAAGTGTGTTAAGTGAAACAAAAGTTATAATGCACTTGTGAACTCTGGGAAGTTGTGTTATCCTAGAATAAACTTGTACATAAGAGGATAATTTGACTAAGTGTGTCAAGTCAAACAAGGTGATAATGGATTGGATAATTTGACTAAGTGTGTTAGTTAAAACAATATGATAATGAACTTGTAAACCCTAGGAAGTTTCTTTTATCCTAGAGTAAACTTGTACAAAAAGGATAATTTGGATAGGTGTGTTAAGCCAAACAAGGTGATGTTGATTTTTCCTAAAAGTCTAGCATAAGTGATCTTTTCAAAGTTCCCCAGAGTTTGTTGGTGAGATGAGATTTAATTGACATTTGAGATGGGTGAAGCGTTTGACTTGATCCTAGATGAACCTAAGAGGACCTTCTTACAACACCAAGGTAATGAAGAACATGCTTTTCCCTAAAAGTGGTTCAAACCAAAAGATCAATGTTTGCATGAAAAACCATAAGAAAAAAGATTGCAAGCATATGTGTGGGGTCCAATTGAATTAATCTTGATTAATGAATTGATTTTTACTACAAACACTTCTTGCTTAGTTTCAAACTGAATGTCTAATGTCCTACTTTCTTTTCATCCCACAAGGTCCATTATGTGGAAATCAAGGAAATTAGGGAAAAAAATTCCTAGTGTTGACTTTGGGAGAAACAAATTGAGATGTCTGAATGTGTAGATGCCTTCTAGAGATAAGAACCCCTAGGGACAAGAAGTAACATGCGGACATCTCCAAGGTATTTGTTCTTCCAAAGGGTTTGAAATTCTGATGATTTGTTGAATGTTTGTTTTCCACTATTTTGGATTCAAGCAAAATGTTTCTTTGATTCCAAGAATATGCAAAATCCTAGGTTGAAAAGACAATATTTGTTGGGATCCCACTTGGATGAATCTAGTTGTGCATATTCAATGTAGATGATTAGATGCTTGACCACACAAGCTCCCCCTTATAGTGGACTCACTTCTTGGGTCAGCCAAGCATTAGTACCCACGAATCTCCCATGGCATACTTTTCATCTCTACAATAGAATTGCATGTACACGTGGGGCGGCTTCAAAGGACATAACCTTTTGCACCAACAAATAGTTAAGGATTTTGGATTTTCTACAACAAGGGTTATAATTTGAAATTTTTGTTTGTAGGAGTTGACCCATGTGGCAAGAGACGATTGCTGCCCTTCTCGTCGAAGCCAACCGCGTGATATTGGCCTTTGTTCCAGTGCCCACTTTTATTTCCCGATTGGAAATACACTTGGCTTTAGTGTGTTACCGGTTGGGTCATTTCCTTGGGTGAGTACTTTTTCCCACAAGGCAGGCCCTCTAAGATAAAAAAATGTGAGAAAACATATTTTTAGTTCAATCAACCTTTGTTGAAAAACAAAGGGAGAACACTCACAATATGTCTCACTCACACTTGCAAAATTTGTTCAATTTTAAACCCAAATTGAAATGTGGAGGCAATCACATACACAACTTAATATCATAAAAAAGACTTTTGATTCTCAGGATTGACGTGAGGCATGAGAGAAGTGCAAACTTCCTTTTAATGATATTACGTTGGGAAAGTGATTACTAGAAAAAGATACACATGTTCATTTTAAATCCTCCAAGCAATGATTTGATCATTTTTAAAGCACCAAAAGGAAAAATGAAGATTGCCTTGTTCAATTTTTAACCTTAAACAAAATCTAGTAAGTTGTTTCTAAAGTTCTTTTTAACCCTTTGTAGCAAAAATTGAAATGTTCTTTTCAGATCCCCAAAAGATGTGAGTTGAATTAAAATAGAAAACTAAAGCAAAGAATGGAAGCCCCAAGAATTTAAAAATGCTTCATCAACTTCAACTTTAATGCTCAATTTTCCAATTCAAATTTTCTTGTGGTTCCTCAATTCCAATGCCATCGATTCTTTACACAAACCCTCCCATTGCCCTTTGAATGTCACGCCTATCAAATTAGAATCAAAAAATGATATGTTAAGTGTATTTTCTTTATAGGTATTGATATTAACATATAAAAATAATAGCAAACAACAAGTCATTAAATGATACTGATAGTAATAATAGGCTGTGAACATTAAATATTATATCATCCCTTTCCTACGACACTAAGTCATTTAAAGAAATATGACAGACAACAATAATGGCATGCTCACACAATATTTTCTAAGCTTGCACAGATGAAAACTAAAGATTTGGAAAAAAATAAAACAAATCCACAATATGTCACTAGCTATGGCGTAGCTATGGGGTTGTTTGAGATTTGACCAATTCTAAGTCTCTACAAATAGCATTGAAAGATGACGAATCCAAATCAACAACTTCCAACTATTTGCGAATAGCAAAGCAAGATTCACGGCTGCAACATTAAAGATTTCAAATCTTCCAATATAGTACAACCACCAACGTGGCTTCCCTAGTGCGGCCTCAAAGGCTTTAAACCAATGCTTACTCAAGATAAAAGCAATGCTTGTTCAATAAGCAATATGACAGCCTCAAGGCCTTTTCCAAACAATCTTTGTATCAAACACAACTCCAAAAGAGGAATCAAGACTAGGAGCCACTCCCCAAAATTGTCACATCAAAACAGATAGGACCAGTGGTCTGACCAGATGCCATATTCAAGACAACAACATGGTTAAGCCAAGATAACATAGATAAATGAATAAATTGTTGGAGTTGAGAAGATACAACACCACAAAAGTCCAAAAGATCTTTGCAAGCAAATAACCTATTACAAGGAGAAACAAAGAGAAGCAACAAAAGAAATGCTCAAGAATGTGGAGCAATGTATTCACCTGAAAATGTAAAATGAATTATTATACAAAAGATAGTTTTCAACTACATATAGATGAAAACCATAAAAAGGAAAACCCTAGGCTTGCACAATAATAATTAATAAAGTAATTAATTATTATGCACCTAATGTTAGCTTAAGTGAAAAAAGGTAAAAGGGAACTTTACATAATTAAACAAATATTGTTTAATTAATAAAGTAAATACCAAATTATTCTAACACCCCCCCTTAAGATAAACATAGGGAGAAGCTAAAACCTAGAAGAAGCTACTGAAAGCAAAAGCAATGGGTCCCGACAACAAGGCCAGATCAAGTACCCATGTACAAAATCAATGCAAACTAAATGAAATGGAGTAAAGGAGAAAACCTAGTGGGAACAAAACTCCTCCCCAAAATAGAATGCAAGGAAGAAATGCAATGCACTAATGGAAGAAGAATAGGAGGTGGATAACATAATACCCCCCATAGATAGCTTCTATCATATAAGTACATGTACAATGATCTCCATAAGAGATATAGAAAGAGAGAAGAAAGCCCCCCCACAATGAAGAAACTCCTGTCACAATGGTAGATGTCTGATGTAGAATCCAAAAGGAAATCCTGAAGCGGCAAAAGATATTCCTCCCCTTGGGAAGAAACGGATCCATGGACCTGTATCAAAGAAACCCTGTGAAGAATGATGAACCAATTTGTCTCAAGATGTGTGCCATGATAGGATGCTAAAAAGTCTCACTGTCTGAATGGAAACAAATAATGTCAAATCCAAACTGAAGTGGAGAATACGGAAATGCAACCTCTAAATGGATGGATAATGGTGGGCGAACAGTGATAACCTGACTGTCAAGGTAGAGGAGATGAATGTCCTCAAAATAATCCTCCAAATTTGCAATATAGGACTCCATAAACAAGAAAGATATGTTTGCAATATAAGAGTCCAAAGTAGCTATGTCTGGAAGATGTATGATTCCCTGCTGCACTGAATCAAGAACAACAAGAGATGCTGATGAAGTCTTAGTCTGAAGAGTAGGAACTATGAGACAAACCTTTGATCCATCGGAATATGTAAGGGTGTCTAAATACTCAAGCTCCTCTAAAGTATCATGATCAAATGGTGTATTCTCTCTCCAGACAATGGGTATGAGACAATCTAAAGCAGGATCCTCTGGGAATGGAGATAGAATAGGGTCTCCATAGATCTCCCAAAGACATGTCCAAAGTGGGTGAGGACAATCAATGTCTGATATAGCCAACATAGTGTCATGATCAACACTAGACAATATAACTCCTGCAATGTGATTTCTAATAATATCCCATGCTAATATGCCCTCTGAAGTTGCTGGTTTAGGTATGAGATCATACAAATAAGGCAAAATATTAAGCCACCTACAATGTGTAAGTATACCCTTTGTCCATGACTCATAATTACCCCGTTTCAAAAGAACAACTGAAAGGTGAGTAGAGAAACCCATGATAACTCTTCAAATGAAAAATTCAGAGACTAATGATCTCAGCAATGATAAAGCATATCAACATAACCCATCCAATGCAAACAAACCCCATGTAGGAGCCAAGATGACTAAGTAATTAAGCAAAGTGTAAAAACACACAAAGCTGAATAAAAAATACCTGGTAAATATTCTAATAAAATAGACTGTAGATCTGGAAAGAGCACTATAATACCTTTCCAACACCTATTCGTTTGCGCAAAATAGACACCGTGGCCAAAAGTTATGAATTTTTCAAAAACTGAATTTAGCTTGCAGGAAATGAATTTTCTAACAAAAAACATTTAATTCTAACTTGATTTTTGGAAAATCTACTCACTGTTTGTAGACAAAAATAAAAACTCAGAAATATTTTGATGCTAGAAATAAAACCCAGAAATCGTTTTTTGATCCAACAAGCAGAATATGAGAAAATGATTTTTTTTTTAACTTTCAGCCAGGAGAAAAATGACGCGCGCCATTTTTTCAATAGTGAATTTCTCCAGATTTGTGCAAGATATGCAAAATCTAAAAGATACCCAGTTCAGATTTCGACGCTGGCTACAAAACCCAGAAATCGTTTTTCCTGCAAATGAGTGAAAATTTGAATTTTTGAAGAAAAAATGATGACGGCTCCAATAAAAAACAGCTTGCAACAAACCCTTGTCGCTCCAAAAATCTTCAAAACAAGAATAAGCAGCTGTAGATCTGAATCTCTGATACCATGTTGGAGTTGAGAAGATACAACACCACAGAAGTCCAAAAGATCTTTGTAAGCAAATAACCTGTTACAAGGAAAAACAAAGAGAAGCAACAAAAGAAATGCTCAAGAATGTGGAGCAATGTATTCACCTGAAAATGTAAAATGAATTATTATACAAAAGATAGTTTTCAACTACATATAGATGAAAACCCTAAAAAGGAAAACCCTAGGCTTGCACAATAATAATTAATAAAGTAATTAATTATTATGCACCTAATGTTAGCTTAAGTGAAAAAAGGTAAAAGGGAACTTTACGTAATTAAACAAATATTGTTTAATTAATAAAGTAAATACCCAATTATTCTAACATAAATCGATTAGTGTGAAACTAGACAAGAATTTGTCTTTAATCTCATGAATGACATGAGTGCATTTGACATGATAGTAGCAAGAATTACAACATACTTTTATCTACCGTGTCAAAAAGCAACCAATACTCCTATAAAAAAAAATCAATTGATTAGACCCAAGCGTATGCATTGATCAGATGTTGTCCAAAAGGCAACAATCATCATTAAAAGAAAATAAAATATTATCGCGGCATCAATAATATCTTTCATCGAATGCATTGATAGGTATTGAATTTAAATCCTTCCTTTAAGAAAGATTGTTATGCTAAGAATGATTTTTTAATCTATCTAAAAAAATAGTCTGCAAAGAGGCTATAACTATTTGTCTTCTGAGGCTATCAGTCTGTAGATCGATCTATTGTCCATAAGAATGTTGAAAAGTAAAGATATGCTACTCCCCTACTTTCAGCGGCTTCCAAGTCAAATACTTCAGAGATCACTTAGGGTGATAACATCGCCATCATTTCTTTCTTGTAGAATTTTATTTTGTCTCATTGCAGCAAAATAGTCAACCTTAGATTATGTGTTCACCTTCCACGCTCAATCCTCTGTGTGGGGCATTTGAGCCTGCTTGTCTCTCCTGGTCTTTTCTACCTTCCTTTGATAGCAAAGTATTTGTTACAAGACGCAGAGCCTTGTGTGGCTGCTCCTCATAGGTATGGAAATGTTGCCTTTGATTTGGACTGAGAGCTGCAATGTCCCTTCTCCATGCGTGTCATATCTTCTACAAGGAAGGGATCTTAAGTCTTACTCATGGGTTCTCCTATGGAAGCCGCTCGACCTGCCTCTATATGGGCTACAAAATTCTTGATCCCCAAGTGCCTTGGCGGCTTAGGTGGAGTCATCCTTTCTATTCAAAAAAAAATGTCAATCTTTATGGGAAGTGAGAAAATGCACTCCTCTCCTTCTTCCTTACCAGATGAGTGTTGTCTGGTTCATTTTTCAAAGTAGGAAGCCACTTTAAATAGGAATATTATGGAGAGTTGATTCAAATGCAAGATAGGTGTGAAGACTATGCCTTGAGAGTGCCTTTAGGATGCACCAATTTCCTACAAGAGCTTATAGCCTGTTCAGGTGTGGGAAAATGAAATGACTTCAAACATAAGTGATGGCTAAGAATATTGACAATAAATCAAAAGGATGGATATGGTGGGCGGACCAACCTAAGCAAAAAACTATTTATGGAACAATGAATAAAACATAGATCTAGAGGGTTCCACACCAGTACATTTGAACAATGAAAATGCAGATTTGAGGCACAAATATATATACGCTTTGAATAGGTAACACTAGTTTAGTAGAAAATTCCAATGGAAGTTCGTAGAGAATTTTACTAATCATCAACTTATAAAACTTTTGGTTTAGCAAAAACTTAGGTGGTCATTCCAGTCAAAAGGAAAATAACAATCAAATTTAGATTAATCTAAACACTGTTATCTTAGCATAGCTGAGTGCATACAATAGAAATTAATATAGCAGTAAATTATCTAAGTTTGAGAGATGGGATCATATATTATTAGCATCCACAAGACATTAAATATGGAAAAAAAATATTCACTTTTATTTTTTTGTATTTTTTTGTATCACCCATCCTGCCTTCACACAAAGATCACACAAATCCTACTAAAATAAATACATCAAATAAGCAGGTAGAGTTTCAATCATAAAATAACATGCTAACCATGGTGGTTGAAGGTTTAATCCCTCCTTCTAGCACCACATGTGAGTATGTAAATCTGCACATAAAACTTTGACAAACATTATCGTTTATGCCAAATCAAATGTAACAAACTACCTTGCTCCTATGAAATGTCTAAACATGATTAATGATGCTAACAAAATATCAATTAAAAGAACATAAATGAAAGCATTATTAAAACACATTCATACATATTCCATACGATTGTATGAATGCCTCGATTTTTGTGTCATATTTTTTAGTGCTTATAGCAATTTTAAGCTACCTCAGTTTTCATGTTGTTTTGCCTCAATTTATGTGCCCTCTTGATTTTCGTTCTGCCTCAATTTTTGTACCATGAAGGTGCAACTGAATATTTTATTCATTTTTTAATCTTTAAATTAATAAAATATTTGGTTTAAAGGCAAAATGAGCATTTTTAGTAAAATGGTCATATCTTGAGCATATGGAGTCCGGTTTTCAAAAATGAGATACTGTCGGAAAGTTGGTTCCAGGTACTATCCAATGCTATAGGTTAGATTTTCATTTTTTTTCCTTTTAATGCTTTTTTCGGCCTCTAAACTCAGAAGTAGTTGTTTTCACTCCCGGAGGTGGAGCTTTTGCATCTTGACTCTGTTTTGTGCAAACGTATAGGCGTCGAAAAGCTAGTTCAGTGCTCTACATAGATCTCAAACCTAATTTTCTAAAATGTTTAACCAGATATCTAATTTTCTTTATGCTCTCAATTTTTGCTTTCTTGGTTATTTTCTTGGGAAATGTGTAATTCAAGATATTTTTTTTTTAGATCAAAGAGAATTGTTTTTTGTTTTGAGAGTATACTGTTATTTTTCATCATGGATTCACATAATATTGCACCCCTTACTCCATTCAACTATTTTGGTTGAAAAACCAAATGGATATTCATTTGATGCACAAAGGGTTGTACAGCGTGACCATGGGTACAAAAGTTGAACATATATGTGTTGTTGAAAAGAGAAATTTGTTTAATAGGTGTGATGAAGCTTTTGGTACTTTATGTCTATCTCTTTCTCCTGATCTTCTTTTTCATATGGGTATGTGCAGGATCATCATAGAAAAAACAGGCCCTTAAGTGGCAATGAAAATTCAAATAATCAGAGTTAGGCAACTTGACGTAAAAATTAAATGAATAAGTTATTTATATTATTTCAAAAATATGTAATAATAAAATCTATGGAAAATTGAATGTAGTTTCTAAACTACTAGGTTTATTTTTATTTATTTTTAAATCTATTTCCAGTGAAAAATTGAAATTTCAATGGAGTAGTACTTAAATTTCAGGGAAAAAATAAAAAGTGGGTGTCTGTCTGACCACCCTAACCATAATAAAATGATAATATTTTAGATATAAGTAGAGGACTCATGTTCGGATGTGATCCATATTTTTTTGTAATTTTTTTCCAAGTAAATAATTAATTATGAATTTTTATTACAACTTTTAAAAAATATAAAAACTCGTATGTCTGACCACCTTAACTTGGTCAAAACTTCATGAAATTCAGTTTTTTTTAATCCCATAGTATGCAAAGCATAGAATGTGACACATGTTTTAGATTCAAAAAATGTGATACCATTTGAAAGCTATAGATGTTTTTCAATCAGCCTATCAATCAGGACTTTAGTCATAATTCTAATATAAAATGAATAATAATTATTTATTAGATTCAAAGTAAATTATAATTTATATTGGTGGAAAGTTGAGAAGCTCCTTTATAAACCCTTTTCATTTCATCAATTTTAGGTAAAAAGAAAATCGTCTGCCACATGGATGAAGTCTGGAAAATCAAGGTAGGTTAAACGTGTTTTTTGTGTTGCCTTTTTAGGATTGGGAGGTCCGAACCAAATTCCAAAGCAAGCCTGAGGGTAATCCCTAGGCATTAAATTTTGTGTCAAACATATCGGATATTTGATTTGAATCCAATATCCGATACGTTTTAGATATGAGTTTAAAAAATGTTATACAATTTATAATACATGATTTTAAAAATGCAATAAAGTTTATAATTTAATATATTTAATATACAATTTATGATAATATCTTACCGAATTATGTATTTAATATATAATATATTATATTATTATGTATCATATTTAAATATTATATATTCCCCTCTCTCCCCATCTCTCTCTCTCTCAAGTCTTTCACTCAATCACTCTTATCTATCTTCCCTCTACCCTTTATGTCTCTCCCACCCCCTCCCTCTCTTTCACTGACTCCCTCTATCTCTCTCCCCTCTACCCTTAACCCTAAACCCTAAAACCTTAACCCTTAAACCCTCTACTCTCTACTCTCTCTCTCAAGTCTCTCTCTCCTAACCCCCTCTCCCTCTCTCAGGTATCTCTCTCTTGCTCACTCCCTCTATATCTCTCCCTCTATCCTTAACCCTAAACCCTAAACCCTTAACCTTTAAACCCTAAACCCTTAAACCCTCTACCATATACCATTAACCATATATACCATATATCTCTCTCCCACTCCCTCTCTCTATCAAGTCTCCCTCCTACCCCCTCTCCCTCTCTTAGGTCTCTCTCTCATATTCACTCCCTCTATATGTTTCCCCTCTACCCTCTACCCTTAACCCTCTCTCTCTCTCTCTCTCTCTCTCTCTCTCTCTCTCTTGCCTTTCTCCCTCTCAGATTTCTCTCTCACTCACTCTCTCTATATCTCTCCCTCTATCCTTAACCCTTAATCCATAAACCCTTAAAGCTTCTACCCTCTACCATTAACCCTATATACCCTAGATATCCATGTACCCTCTACCACTATCCCACTCCCTCTCTCTCTCAATTCTCTCCATTCTACCCCCTCTTTGTCTCTCAAATCTCTCTCAAAGTCACTCCCTCTATCTCTTTCCCCTCTACCCTAAACCCTTATACCCTCTACCCTTAACCCTCTACCCTCTCAAATTCACTCCCTTTATCTCTCTCTCAGAGTCACTCCCTCTATCTCTCTCCCCTCTTTAACCCTTAACCCTTAACACCTCTACCCTCTACTCTCTCTCTCTCAAGTCTCTCACTTAATCACTCCTATCTCTCCCCTGACTACCCTCTATCTATCTCCCACTCCCTCCCTCCCCCTTTTTCACTGAATCCCTCTATCTCTCTCCCATCTACCCTTAACCCTTAAACCCTCTACCCTCTACCCTCTACCCTCTCTCTCTCTGAAGGCTCTCCATCCTATCCTATCTCCCTCTCTCAGGTCTCTCTCTCACTCACTCACTCCCTCTACCCTTAAACCCTGTACCCTCTCTCTCTCTATATAAATATCTCAAGTCTCTCCCTTGTACCCCCTCTCCTTCTCAAGTATCTCTCTCTCTCTCTCTCTCTCTCTCTCTCTCTCTCTCTCATTCACTATGTCTATCTCTGTCCACTCTACCCTTAACCCTTAAACCCTAAACCCTCAAACCCCTAACCCTCTCTCTCTCTCTCTCTCTCAGAGACACTCCCTCTAGATCTCTCTACCCTCTACCCTTAATCCTCTACCATAAATAT